>CAMXCT020003868.1:477100-542255 GCA_947184155.2 Cladocopium goreaui
TAGAAATGACTGGTAAATGGCCTTAAACTGTAAAAAATGAACCATGCTTAAGCCCAATGCTTAAGCCCGCCCACGTCCTGCTTGGCTACGAGGAGCTCCAACTCGGTCTTGGTGTAGTGGAGCAGCTCCTTAGCACGACAGCGGCCTTTGGGGCGTGGAGATATCATATGATATGCACAATGCAATAAATGATTAGTTTTATAGGGTATATTATGATTAAACAATTGTTAATTATGGTTAATAATGATGATCACAATAATGGTGATTAATGATGATCTGGTTGGTGGTTGACCTACCCCTCTGAAAAATATGACTTCGTCAGTTGGGAGCATTAGTCCCAAGATATGGAAACATAAAAAATGTTCCAAACCACCAACCAGAAGGGAATGAATGGACAATATCATTGCAACTAAGATGAACCGGCCGGCTGACCTTGGGTTTTAACATGGTTTATATACATGATAAACGAGGATGAAATGGTGGCATTTCACCGTCTGATTGGGATATTTCAGAGAAGATATGAGATATGAAGGGATATAATGAAATTCGACTAACCAACACAAGGACATATTAAACTTAAAAGGACATATTTGGGATATGATGGGTATGCATGTGGATACATATATATATATATATATATGTATATACACACATGCATGCAAACATGCAAACGTGCAAACATGCAAGCTTGCATGCATGTATATGACTATATACATATAATTATGAAATCACATCCAAGAAAATGCAGAAACACGGATTTTATCATATCACTATCTTGACTGCATTTTTGCACTTGAATTTTGCACGGATCTTTTTGGAGTTTGCAGATCCAACAAGTGCTTTTTGGGGCCCGTGCATATGACACCAACATTTTTTTCTTATACAATCAGCCAGATATCTTACAGGATATAACCAGGCAACAATATCGATTAATGTTATATACTGGTTGGTGGTTTCAACCCCTCTGAAAAAATATGAATCAGTTGGGATGATGAAAATCCCAATATATGGAAAAACAAAAACTGTTCAAATCCACCAATCAGTAATGTGACTTTGTACCAAAGCGGCATTTTTTCCCTCCAAAAGAAAAGGCGTTTCCATGAAGGAAGATCAACCGGGGGAGGGGATGAATCCTCGACAAACCGGGTATAGCGGTATAGCCGATCTGCCCACATCGATAATTCTGAGATAGGTCACATATGGTCACATTCAGTACAGACTCTTGATTCCATTGATTCCTTGAGTGGCTCTTCCTGAGAGCAGTGTATGTGGCTTCAACAGCTTCCATCATTCCAGACCATGGATCCAACTTTTCTCAGCCACCTGACATGGCTAGTCTTAGATACCTTGCGCCATAAGATGTTTTTAGTTGGTGAGTACTTATCAAGACTTTTCATGTTGAAAACGACAAACAAAAATTGAAGTACTAAAGTACTTCTATGATCAAATTTGAATTACCCAACTCCACTACTAGTACAAGTCTGGTTGGTGGTTTCAGCCCGAATATGCTCGTCATTGGGGGATCATTGTCCCCACATGTTGTTGAAAATGATAGTGATTAAGAAATACAATCACTGTTAGTAAAGCAATCATACACCATCCCCAATTTTACATAATTTCCGCCGACCCCTGCCTAGCCTTGGCCTAGGCGGGGCGGCGCCCTGGATCACCGTAGGTGTGCGGCATGGCCCTTAAAAGCCTCAAAAGCCCCGGACCAGCTTTCGAAGGCCTTTGAACTGCAAAACATCCGCAGCAGCTTGCGAAGGCGTCCCGCCTGCTTTGCCATGGTACCTCACGAGGCCCCACAAGCTGTTTCTATTGGGCTTCGGAACTGCTACGTGGCACGTTTTGGGCACCCCTTAAAAGCCTCAAAAGCCCGGCCTTCGAACCGCAAAACTCCCGCAGCAGCTTGCGAAGGCGTCCCGCCTGCTTTGCCATGGTACCTCCCTAGGCCCCACAAGCTGTTTCTATTGGGCTTCGAAACTGCTACGTGGCACGTTTTGGGCACCCCTTAAAAGCTCCAAAAGCCCCGCAGCAGCTTTCGAAGGCCTTTGAACCGCAAAACCCTCCGCAGCAGCTTGCGAAGGCGTCCCGCTTGCTTTGCCATGGTACCTCCCGAGGCCCCACAAGCTGTTTCTATTGGGCTTCGAAACTGCTACGTGGCACGTTTTGGGCACTCCTTAAAAGCCTCAAAAGCCCCGCAGCAGCTTTCGAAGGCCTTTGAACCGCAAAACCCTCCGCAGCAGCTTGCGAAGGCGTCCCGCCTGCTTTGCCATGGTACCTCCCTAGGCCACACAAGCTGTTTCTATTGGGCTTCGAAACTGCTACGTGGCACGTTTTGGCACCCTTTTAAAAGCTCCAAAAGCCCCGCAGCAGCTTTCGAAGGCCTTTGAACCGCAAAACCCTCTGCAGCAGCTCGTCCCGCCTGCTTTGCCATGGTACCTCCCTAGGCCCCACAAGCTGTTTCCATTGGGCTTCGAAACTGCTACGTGGCACGTTTTGGGCACCCCTCAAAAGCTTCAAAAGCCCCACAGCAGCTTTCGAAGGCCTTTGAACCGCAAAACCCTCCGCAGCAGCTTGCGAAGGCGTCCCGCCTGCTTTGCCATGGTACCTCCCTAGGCCCCACAAGCTGTTTCTATTGGGCTTCGAAACTGCTACGTGGCACGTTTTGGGCACCCCTTAAAAGCTCCAAAAGCCCCGCAGCAGCTTTCGAAGGCCTTTGAACCGCAAAACCCTCCGCAGCAGCTTGCGAAGGCGTCCCGCTTGCTTTGCCATGGTACCTCCCTAGGCCCCACAAGCTGTTTCTGTTGGCCTTTGAAACTGCTACGTGGCACGTTTTTGGCAGCCTCAAAAGCCCCGCAGCAACTTTCGAAGGCCTTTGAACCACACATAAACCCTCCACAGCAGCTTTCGAAGGCGTCCCGCCTGCTTTGCCATGGTACCTCACGAGGCCCCACAAGCTGTTTCTATTGGGCTTCGGAACTGTTACGTGGCACGGGCACCCCTTAAAAGCCTCAAAAGCCCGGCCTTCGAACCGCAAAACTCCCGCAGCAGCTTGCGAAGGCGTCCCGCTTGCTTTGCCATGGTACCTCCCTAGGCCCCACAAGCTGTTTCTATTGGGCTTCGAAACTGCTACGTGGCACGTTTTGGGCACCCCTTAAAAGCCTCAAAAGCCCCGCAGCAGCTTTCGAAGCCTTTGAACCGCAAAAGCCTCCTGCTTTGCCATGGTAGCTCCCGAGGCTCCACAAGCTGTTTCTATTGGGCTTCGAAACTGCTACGTGGCACGTTTTGGGCACCCCTTAAAAGCCTCAAAAGCCCCGCAGCAGCTTTCGAAGGCCTTTGAACCGCAAAACCCTCCGCAGCAGCTTGCGAAGGCATCCCGCTTGCTTTGCCATCCTCCCTAGGCCCCACAAGCTGTTTCTATTAGGCTTCGAAACTGCTACGTGGCACGTTTTGGGCACCCCTTAGAAGCCTCAAAAGCCCTGCAGCAGCTTTCGAAGGCCTTTGAACCGCAAAACCCTCTGCAGCAGCTTGCGAAGGCGTCCCGCCTGCTTTGCCATGGTACCTCCCTAGGCCCCACAAGCTGTTTCTATTAGGCTTCGAAACTGCTACGTGGCACGTTTTGGGCACCCCTCAAAAGCTTCAAAAGCCCCACAGCAGCTTTCGAAGGCCTTTGAACCGCAAAACCCTCCGCAGCAGCTTGCAAAGGCGTCCCGCCTGCTTTGCCACCCAAAAGCTCTGGTTAGGCTAAATTCTATCTATTAGGTTATATCTTGTTTTCTGACTATTGGTTATTTTTTGTTTTTACCTAATTATTAGGTAAAACAACTGTTTTACCTAATAGTCAGAATGATCAAATAGCATTGTTTTTCTTTACGTTATTTATATGAATAACCTGTTTTTTCTAATATGTTATTTATATGAATAACCTGTTTTGGTACCTTTTCTTGGAAAAACTTTGTTTTCTTTATATATAAAAATATCTATCTATATTGTAATCTCCAATGAAACATTTTTTGATTTGATACATTTTTCCGATAAAATGATGCTGAAAAAACTACATACAAAAGAAACACAAAAACCATATATTTTGGATGGGACAAACCAACACAGGATAGAAACAAAACACACATGTCAAAAAAAAGTATATTGTATATACATTGATATGTCTCAAAACGAGGTGTCTTGTTTTGGTTCCAAAAAGGGTTTTTCGAGAGGAAAAAAGGACACCTCATTTTGAGACAACCCCCCACACACACACACTTTTACATATATATATATATTTATTTAAAAAAAATACATAAATTTACACACACATATATATATATATATACATATGCATATATATATATACATATATATATATGTCAATATATGAATTTGAATAAATGAATAGATAATTTAGATAACTATATATATTTATAACAATATAAAAATAACAAATCATGTTTTTGCAAAAATTAGCAAGGATTTTTTCGGGGCGCGAAACCACCACAGGACAAAACAAAAAATACATAAAACATAAAATTAGAATTAATGTTCAGTTCAAGAAAAGAACAACTAAATCAAAAACTCACATAGCCAACAACCCAAAATAAGAAGTTCAAAAACTGTGAGACATATGGTTCAACAAGTAATTTGCCAGCTGCATTGTATCTGGAAAAACACGAATTCATGTGAGTTCATGGGTGCTCATGCGCGCTCAAGTGCTCATGGGTGCCCATGGATGTACATGGTTGTTCATGCGTGTGTATGGGTGTTCATGTGTTTTTGTTTGTTTGTCGTTTTGTTTTGCTGCCATCAACTTTCTTTGAACTTAAAAAAATGAACTTGAGATGGAGGTCCCAGCCCTGGGCTGATTTCTTTCTTGAATTATCATTATCGGCAATCCAAGGGTTTTGGAGGGGCCTTTTTTGAAATCAGTTCGGGCAGCAGTAGTTTTATAAAGACAAGCTGTCAAGACTGGATGGCCTTGGATTTGTCAAAAGCAGTGGTCGGCAAAAAAAAAAGAAAGTCCTGGTCCTGGTGAGGATTGGTTGTATTCATTTTTTTTGCAAAAACTAAACGGCCAATCCAGCCCAGACTCAAATCAATCACTAAAGGGCCTGCAGCCCTCGATATCAGAAAACCAGCACAAAGATTAACAATCACCTGGGGCTCTCCATCCTTGACATTTATGCCAAACAAATGCGACTAAAAACAAACAATGCCCGGAATTTGCCATTAATTTTTGGGTTTTGCAGTTTTCAGATTCATGTTTACAAAAAGAAGGAAAAAGGTTGTCAATCCCAGAACCCATCCATTACTACCGTTTTTTTTCCTCAAACCTATTTGCAAGAAAATGCAATCCAACCCAGAGTTAGTTGATCACTTGGGCCTTCCCATGCCAATCCATTTCCTAAAAACTAATCCAAATGTTTTGCAATGACTTGGGGCCCTCCATTCATCAAATTCATTCACATTTGCATGGGAAAATCTCTCCGTGAAAGTGTTTGGTTGAAGATTTTTTGATGGAAAAAATGACTGATCAAACATTTTTTTGAAAAAAAACATGTTTTTCAAAAAAATCAAGTTTTTTTAATAAAACCAATGTTTTTTTGAATAAACATGTTCTTTTTTAAACTAAAAAACATTTTTTTTGAATAAAATCAAGTTTTTTTTGAATAAATCCAAGATTTTTTGAAGATTTTCAAGGAAATGAGGTGTAAGTTTGATGTAAGTTTGCATCAAACTTACACTTTTGAGGTGTAAGTTTACATCAAACTTACACTAAACTTACACATCAAGAGTGTAAGTTTACACCAAACTTACATATCAAAAGTGTAAGTTTACATCAAACTTACACATACAAGTGCAAACTTACACTTCTCAGTGTAAGTTTGATGTAAATTTACACTTTTGATATGAAAGTTTGGTGTAAACTTACACTCTTGATGTGTAAGTTTAGTGTAAGTTTGATGTAAACTTACACCTCAAAAGTGTAAGTTTGATGCAAACTTACATCAAACTTACACCTCATTTCCTTGAAAATCTTCAAAAATTCTTGGATTTATTCCAAAAAATCTTGGTTTTTAGTCAAACAAATGATGTTTATTCAGCAAAAATCTGGATTTTATTCAAAAAAAACTTGTTTTTAATGATTTTTGTCAAAAAAATGTTTGGTCAATCACTTTTTTCCATCAAACAATCTTCAACCAAACACTTTCTCGGAGAGATTTTCCCATGCAAATGTGAATGAATTTGATGACTGGAGGGCCCCAAGTCATTGCAAAACATTTGAATTAGTTTTTAGGAAATGGATTGGCATGGGAAGGCCCAAGTGATCGATTAACTCTGGGTTGGATTGCATTTTCTTGCAAATAGGTTTGAGGAAAAAAACGTAGTAATGGATGGGCTCTGGGATTGACACCCCTTCTCTTTATTTTGGGTAAATTCTGGGTTTACTTGCCTCAAAGACATGAATGCTGATCACGTCAAGTCACTTGCATTGTTTGGTGGTTTCGTTGGTTTTTTCAATGGGGAGAAAGGCCAAGGATGGAGAGCCCCAGGCGATTGCAAATCTTTGGGCAGGTGTTTTGATGTAAAAAGGTTTGAGGGATGGAGACCCCCTTAGTGATTGATCAAGTCTTGGCTGGATTGTTCCGTTTAGTTTTTGCAAAAACAACTTGAATACAACCAATCCTCACCTAGCAAGTCTTCAAAAATTTTGTGCTTGCCACTACTTTCTTACAAGTGAAAACCTTCCAGTCTTGACAGTTTTTGTTTATGAATCTGTTACTGGCCAACGTTCAAGTTGATTTCAAAAAA
The DNA here is from genome assembly GCA_947184155.2 of Cladocopium goreaui. Classification (NCBI taxonomy): domain Eukaryota; class Dinophyceae; order Suessiales; family Symbiodiniaceae; genus Cladocopium; species Cladocopium goreaui. The sequence goes on from CAMXCT020003868.1 coordinate 483,908, forward strand.
TGCCCTTCAAAGCCAGGAAAACCAGGGTTTGCCAATGATTTGGGGTTCTCTAGCCCCAAATTTATCTTTAAAAAACAAATAACCATCGAGTCCAAGCTGACCAAGAACTCAGGGATTTCCATCTGGTCACCAAGGCACAGGTTTTGCAGCCAAATAGCAGCGCATGAGACAAAACCACCAACCAAATCAGCAAGTGTCTACACTTGTTTTTTTGGTTGGGTTCGCGCGCCGGGGGGCAGCCATTTTATACCCAAAAATCGCGCGCGAACCTCACGAAAAAATACTTTGATTTTTCTTTTTGGGCATGGAAACCCACTGAGTAAGCTAAATGGGTGGCAGCCGAAAAAAAGAAAAACACACATGAACACCCATGAGCAATGAGCACCCGCGAATTCACATGAACTCCTCTGAGTTTCATAAACGATGCAGCTGACAAGTTAGGTTTTGGACAGTTTTCATATTTTTTTTATTTATTACTGTGTGTTGTTGTTTTTGCATTTGTTGGTTTCATTTTTCTTCTTGTTTTTGGTTTTTCATCCTGTGCTGGCTTGGCGCTCCCAAAAACTATCCATTGCCATTGTTGCAAAACATGTTTTTTCCCTTGTTTGGGTATGTCTGAAAATGAGGTGACCTTTTTTCCCTTCAACGTAACCATTTTGGGGTCAAAAAAGGACACTTCATGTTGAGACATACCCATTTGCTCATATTGTTTTGGACATGTGTTTTTGTTGCTTCCATGCTGTGTTGGCTTGCCCCATCTAAAACATATCCGACTGAAATTTACAGATTCACTTTAGCACAAAAGGCTTCACTTTAGCACAAAAAATCACTTCAGACCCGCATAAATCAAAAGAAAGCGACATACATCACTCACAAAACAATGAAGAAACATTTGAAAAACTATTTACCAAAAAAACATGTAATTCAAAAATTCCAAAGGAAACACATATGGAAAAAGACTGTGTCTTTAGTTTAAACTGTTGAAAATATAGTTTGGTGAAAGAAAACCAAAGTCTCAAACAAGACAGTTTTTAGGTTATTCGGCTAAATAAACTATTTAGGCAAACAGGCAAACAACCTAAAAGACAGAACATGAAATAACCTAATAGATAGAATTTAACCTTAAAAACTAAAATAACCTAATAGGCAGGAATTAGCCTAACCAGAGCTTTTGGGCATGGTACCTCCCTAGGCCCCACAAGCTGTTTCTATTGGGTTTCGAAACTGCTACGTGGCACGTTTTGGGCACCCCTTAAAAGCTTCAAAAGCCCCGCAGCCGCTTTCGAAGGCCTTTGAACCGCAAAACCCTCTGCAGATGCTTGCAAAGGCGTCCCGCCCGCTTTGCCATGGTACCTCCCTAGGCCCCACAAGCTGTTTCTATTAGGCTTCGAAACTGCTACGTGGCACGCTTTAGGCGCCCCTTAAGCTTCAAAAGCCTCGCAGCAGCTTTCGAAGGCCTTTGAACCGCAAAGCCCTCCGCAGCAGCTTGCAAAGGCGTCCCGCCTGCTTTGCCATGGTACCTCCCTAGGCCCCACAAGCTGTTTCTATTGGGCTTCGAAACTGCTACGTGGCACGTTTTGGGCACCCCTTAAAAGCCTCAAAAGCCCTGCAGCAGCTTTCGAAGGCCTTTGAACCGCAAAACCCTCCGCAGCAGCTTGCGAAGGCGTCCCGCCTGCTTTGCCATGGTACCTCCCTAGGCCCCACAAGCTGTTTCTATTAGGCTTCGGAACTGCTACGTGGCACGTTTTGGGCACCCCTTAAAAGCCTTAAAAGCGAAAAAAGGGGTCGGCGGCACCCGGGCGCTAGCCCATTCTATTACCATATATGACTGGTATAAGCCATCAAATTACGTGGCTGGTTTATGAAATTGCTATACTAACATCACAGGAACCACCAGTGATAAACTCTAAGAAGTGATAGCCCCAAGCAACTTCTACATTTTCAGTCACTTCCCAATGTTTTCTCGTTACTTTTGTTCGCCCATCTTCAACAGATGTCGAGTTCACCCCATCTGATCCCACTATTATCCCATTGTAACTGAGGTGAACTAAGCCACTTACCAACTGGGATAAGCCGCCTTGCGTAATTGCTAAACATATTATGTAATTCCTAGTTTGTTATGTTCAGTAAATTCCATTCATCACTCTAACAATCCCCATTTTTTACATTGAATGAATTGCAATCCATCATCTCATTTACCACTATTCTACATACTTATAACAATTGATAGTGATTGATATTCATAACGGTGATTGATATCACTAATAATTAGTGATTCATAGTGATCCATATTGATGTCCATTACTATTAAAGGTGTTTACTCAATATCATCATTGATAATCCCAAATATCATCACTATTAATGATAACATCATCAATGATAATATACTAGTATAGTGAGAAATAAATTAAGTTCATCAATATTCTCATGCATAGTGATTCATACTGACAACAGTGATACTTATGCAAGGGTTAGTCTGAAAATACATACCCCCAATTCCAAGGCATTGTCATCAGTATCCCCTATGAATTGAGACAAAGCCACAGCTCCACGAATTACCATTGATCATCCCATGATTTATCACATTCAACTAAAAGAAATCACTGAAATTGAATGACCATTAAATTAAAGAAATAACATGCATGTTATCACCAGATTATCAAGAATTGCCATTAAACTATCACATTTCACTGAGAAATTCGGCCTTCTTCCACTTCTCTTGCGGACCCCATATCCCGGCTAAAGCTGAAAAAGTTCGACCAAAAATGGATCCACGATTCCAATATCATGATACTCATTGCAATGACAATATACCATTCTGTATTCAATATTGGAAAAATATCATTGGATAATATCAGTAGTATGAATCCAATATATTTAATATCAGCCATCCTTATTTCAATATCATCAAATGTTTTTTCCAAGATTGTATTATCGGGAATCAGGGAATAATATTCCATGGTCAAAAAAAAATCCAATATCATACCCTGATCAGTGATATAGAATGTATAATCCCATTTGCAACTATAACTAATAGCTGGTTGGTGGTATACCATATACCTACCCCTCTGAAAAATATGAGTCAGTTGGGATCTGTTTGTTCCCAATCTATGGAAAGTCAATCCAAATTCCATGGTTCCAGTCACCACCAACCAGTAATTCTATATATATATATATAAAAGCCATGATTGACCATGATTGACCATCATTAAGCCATGATAATCCCATTTGCAAGCAGTTACCAACCAGATAGCCATGGCCATCCAGGGCCATCCATCTGCCATGTTTTCCGAGCTTCTGGGAACTTCTTTTCCAGCCGGGTGAAGCCTGGCGTTGTGCTGAAACGCCCTGTCATTAACCAGGGGAGGATGGGTCCGATGGGAAAACTCATGGGAAAATGGATGAACATGGTGGATACTCTTCATGTCTGATGGGAAAATCATGGGAAAATCATGGGAAAATCATGGATGATTAACAGATATTAACAGTATTCATCGTTTATGATATAGAATTCTAGGTAATTCTTGCATACGGATGGTTTTATGATGGATATTCAGCCATTGCTACTATACTCCGATGGGCCTTGACGTTCAACATAATTCCCACCATCTGGATGATTCTCATGGTGATATCCGACGCGAAAACATCCACATCTATTGTATTTAATGACACGTATAGATACCACCTGGTTATGACTAACATAGCCATGGTATAGATGGCCTAGAAATAGATTGTTTACCTATTAATAGCATGTTGAAAAAACAAATCCATTTGTGTTGCTGAAATCCGCTGTTTTCTCCGGCCTGTTGCAAGTGCTCAGGCCCAACTTTGCCGGGTTGAACAATACGTTTTTTTTTTTCCCAGGTGTTTGCTCGCAAAAGAAAACTGCAAATACAGTCTCATGATTGAATATATCAATTACCTCATGTTCAATTGTGAAACCCTAGTTCTTCATTGCTTCAAAACCCATTTTTCATGACTAAATCATATGAATCCCCCCGTTTTTGATGCTTTCAACCACGTAATGTCATCATTTCTTATAGGTCAATCAGCATCCCCCGTTCCCCGGTTCCTCGGTCGATGAGCTCCATCGGAGCACCGGCCAAACGCGCTTCGATCAGCACACGTTTCAACTCCTGGTGCTGGAAATCATGTGAGTTGAACATGGTCAACATGGAACATGGTGAATAGTAATAATCAGCTCATAAATATTAACAATATTACCAGTTGATACCAGTTGATTACCACATGTTCTTATTGATCATGTGAGTTACGAATGGTCAATAACATGGAACATGGTAATAATTAACCATGATTATTAGCTATGATAAATTACTGGTTAACATTAACAATATTACTAATATTTTATAATTGTGCTGGGTAATATTACTGTAATAATATTACCAGTTGATTACCACAATGTTATTTTTGATCACGTGAGTTATAAATGGTCAATAATCATGGTTAATATGAACAATAATAATGGAACATCAATTATTATTGAATCCTGGTGATTTTCGATTATTGTTAATTTTAACAATCACCAGGAGTGAACGATTTCCCATCAAGAGAAAATCAATGATTAATCAACAGTATGGTAGTATAATACTGGTTAGCACAGTTGGTTAATAATGGCTAATATAATTATGGTTAATCACGATGAACAATTGAGTTCATCTGAAAATAGGGGATACTAACAAACAAATACATACAAATACTGGTTGGTTGTATACCTACCCCTCTGAACAATATGAAAGCCAGTTGGGATGATTATTCCCAATCTATGGAAAGTCACTCCAAATTCCATGGTTCCCAGTCACCACCAGCCAGTAATTCTATATATATATATATATATAAGCCATTATTAACCATGATTGACCATGATTGACCATCATTAAGCCATGATAATAACCAGAATAGCAATTTTCATAGGACAATTGGATGATAATCCCTTGGAATTGGAGGTACCATATTTTCAGACGCCTGACTAATCACAACTGGTCAACTGGTCAACCAGCCATTTTCGAATGCTGGGAATCCCATATTGATGGTGGGATCTTGGCTGGGCGTGAAAGACTTCCCATGAAATGGGAATAAATAACTTCTCACTTAATCAATTGGTTGACACATTGTTCCATTATGCTGGATAAATTATAATATTTCACTAACCTGAGATAAGGCCATTTGGGGGTGATTTCCCTTACTAACTATGATTTCCAGTGAGGTCGCAGTGAGGTCGTTATAATTTACACAGATTATGGTAATGAACTGTGATAATGGGATATCGTGAAAATGTGAGGAGTCTTTAGCAGCAAACCTTTGGAATACAACATGATAAACCATATGGGTGTTGGGATATGTAATTGATTGTAATTGGCATATCATGGGGATATACCAAAAAATAAATGGTAGATATACGCGGGATGCATCGTGGCATAAAAAAACATAAACAGGATATAGTAGCTTTGACAGCTATATGGATACCCACAAGAAGATACAAAAACACATCCGGGATGTTAAAACTTACGAAGGAGAACGAGCGCGACAGGCTTGGGGGTGTTCAATCGCCGGATGAAGGTGGAAATTCGAAATGGAACAAACGGATAAAGAGATCATCTTCAGCAATGCATATGAGTTTTCGGGATATTTAACGAGGAGATGTTGGGATCATGAAACAAAAATACCAAGATACATATTTGAGATGCATAGTTGGGAAAATCCTGCTTTTTGCTATTCAATTTGATAATATATATATATATGAGGTATCGACAATTTGGATAAAATGTGGATCTATTGCCATCGATGGGGATGCCGCCCATGAAAAAGGTGATATTCACAACGGATTTTTCTGTTCAGAAACAAGAATTGGGTATAACAATACTGAGTAAATATTAGATGTGTGTTGGAAAGAATGGATTTTAAATGTACATGGGGAGTTTTTGACCAGCAACACGTCGTGGGGTGGGTTTTCCAGGTGTAGCTGGGACGATCGGGTGATGCTGGGGATGTACACCTCAGCTTTATATGTCGATGTGTTGAGTCGCTATCACGTGGTAAACACCCAAAAAACAACCTTCCATATTTAGAGATAACGCTTATCACCCATTTTATCGCAAGTCATTGCTGGTTTCTTGTTGAGCTTACCAAACCATCATACCTACCAATTTTGGATGTACACACTAATATGCCCATTTGGGTGTGTCTGACTATGGGGTGAAAATCATGATGAACCAGTCGGTGGAATGGGGTACTCTGCAAACAAATTCATACATCATATAAATTGCTTAGCTATATGTCATTGTATCAATAAAAAACACTTAACCCATACATTTTTGGACATATTTCAAACATTAAATCCCAATAATACATGATACATGAAATATTGTATCAGTAAGCTAGATTATATTTATATATATGTATATTGTATCCTCATGAAAGTTCGAACAAATCCCATTAATCAAATCCAAATTGTTGGTGATTATCAAAAGTTGATGATGGTTCTCCCATCACACTTTCAATACACCCCATTACATGCAAATAAATGCCATGCAATCTCAGTACATCCCAATAAACCTCAATCACCCCAAGCACCTCCATTAAATCCCATTTTAATCCCATTCATTCACTATACAATCCCATTCAAGTCTCATTGAATCACTGATCCCGTCAAAGCTGGATTTTTTTATGGGATTTTAATGGGATTTGAATCACTAATTACCCTCTGGTAAATTAACATAGATCCTGAAAATAGCCTAGTTACCTAGTTTTAATGGAAAACTCATCTTCCAACCCCGATGACTGCCAGGGCCTATGTTAATTTACCAGAGGGTAGTGGTTGCCAACCAGCGGGGCGCCTCGCCAGGCTCCATGGGGCTGGAGATGGCGTGTTCCAACCTATGGCTGGACGTTCCATGTGTTGGAAAGCCATAGGAAAACCATAGGAAAATGGAGTCTCCATAAATTAATGATGATGAATGGTTAATAAATGGCTTTTCACCATGATTAATAGTGATCAATCATAAAATCAAGAATGGTGATTAATGATGATTAATGATGATAAATGGGGGTTCCCAAAATTGATTGTTTATAAGGGAAAATCCATCTATAAATGGGTGGTGACTGGGGGTACCCCCCCATTTTAGGAAACCTCCATATATACATATATATATATATACCTGGAGGTTTCCTTGGAAAACAAACTCCACTGACCTCACTGCGACTTTGGTCAAAAGTTCTTGGGGATCATCACACTTAAGGCCATTTATTATATAGTTGTAACATGTTATAACCAGTTCTAAATGGGACTGTACATTCTATAAATTGGGTTTTAACATGTTACAACTGACTTAGAACTGGTAAAGGGCCATCACTGTACATGTATATGGAGGTTTCCTAAAATGTGGGTACCCCCAAATCATCAATTTGAATAGGATTTTCCATTATAAACCATCAATTTTGTGGTGCCACAATTTTAGGAAACCTCCAAATATTGGACATACATAGTAGATTTTTACAACATGTTTGAAATACACACTTTTTAAACATGCATACTATGAATGTGTTGGACAGAAACTATACATATTTTGGTTCAAACTATAGGACAGTTGGGAATAAATTGGTTGGGAAAGATCTTGGAAATATTATGTTCCATAAGAAAGTTATTTGTGGTCGGGAAATACATCTATTGGAAATATGGAAGGTTGGAAATAAGTGTCTATAGCTATGGCAATAACATGCAATAACCAAGAAACATACTGCTGAGGGTGCAGTTACCCTCTGGTAAACTAACATAACTATGGAAAATCACCATTTTTAATGGGAAAACTAACTATAAATGGCCATGTTCAATGGCTTTGTGTATGTTTACCAGAGGGTAGAGGCCATAACTACGGCTTCGCCCATAAGTTGGGTGGGCCTTCCGTAATTATGGTTATACCCTCCGGTTTCACGTGGCGGGAACCGCTGAAAAAAATAGAGGTTTTGATAGGAAAATCGTCTAAGAATAAGAGAGATTCCATTGCCATGTTTGAGTACCGGAGGGTATATATCCACCTATAACTCGAACTGCAGACCCAAGCAATAGGTACAAACCAGTAACCATCAGGGGGCTCAACCAGCAAAAATGGGAAGAAGTTCCAAACGTTTTGGTTACTCCTTTTAAGAGAGAACATGGTGATCGACTATGAGATTGTATTGAATGCCGACTTTTAAGACAAATCCATGAAAATTAAAAGACAAACTGTGGGAATTCACCTATAAACAAAATCAACCCTCATGAAAACAGAAATTATCATTGGAAAACATGCGCATGTCACCTGCAAAAATGAAAGTCCACCAGAAAAAGGAGGAATTTCAGAATCCAGCAACCAAAAAAAACAAGGCCTCCACAAACAACACGGGATTTCATAAGCATTCAGATGTGACACAAAAATGGGGTAACCAAGGCGCATCAACTCCCCAAAATGTAAACATGTGACAGCTTAGGATGTTGGATGTTTTTAATGCGTCACTCAAGGTTGGATAGATCCTACTTGGTGAAGTCATATGCGAAGCCATTTCCAATTTCGATGATAAATCCCATGGATTCTTGTAATTTTACCCTTCAATCAATCCGAAGGAATGAGGCAAATGTTGCTTGGGCCAGGAGCCAACCTTTGAGGGGGAAGATCCCCCAACTATATCCCGATTTGCCTGGCCCAAAGCTATAAACACCACCCATCAAAGTGGAACACCACGCTGCTTTGCCAGGCCGGAAACACATCTGGGATCCCCAAGTGGGAAAAAAAACACTATCTCAGCAAACCCAGGCTATCCATCACTATTCTAGTGGTCCATTAATATCAAATTATACACTGATCAGTAAGCAGCATGAACCATTATATTAAACAGCAAAAATAATGTTGATAACTCAGAACCTTGTAATTATCATTCCAACCATTATTGACTCATACATATACATATATATATGATAATGTTTTAACAATGCTGAGAAAACAATGAATGATTCGAATTAAGAACCATTAGTCAACCATTGAATCTGCCATTACAACAACCAGTAATCACCATTAACATTAATTAACCTTAAAGATCACAATCAAATCTCTGCAAACCCAGGGTTCAAGCCACATCTGCCACACGTTCATCCCATCATGCCAGGGCACGCTTCTACTGTCTGCGCGTAATCCTGTTGACCTCGTGTCCAGTCAGCAGGGGTCATTAAGTAGCAGTTTATTGGTATTGACTGATCTGAACTATACATGCAACTGACACAAAGATGTGGTATTACTACGTGATTGGTAATTTGACTGATTGGTATTGATTAGTAATATTGATCAATATCTTTAGGAACAAACAAATCGGTCTGTCTTCAAAATGTTCCAACTTATAGATGTCACCAGCCTGAAACCGTGTAGAACCTTATAGAACAATGGGAGTTCTGAATGATGGCACGGGGTTGCACATTCAAACATCATCCCTTTCCTCTGATATTCATGTCTATCGGACCCCGAAATGAAGAGATTCAGGACTAACCCAAGGTTTCGTTTGCGATGTACTATTGAGGGACACGGAATTAAAAAGGGCAACCTTCGATATCCGCTTTGAACCATAGCAGGGTATGAACATTTCCCCATCAATGGTGTAGGCTAGAGACCTGGTGATCTGGTTGGTGGTTTCAACCTCTCTGAAGAATATTAGTCAGTTGGGAGTATTATTCCCAATAAATATGGAAAAAACATTCCAAACCACAGGCCAGCGATGACATACCATTACAAGGTGTAACAACCAGAAATCCAAGGCGAAACAAAAAGGGCTCAATGGGAGAAGTGACGAACAGGACCGCCGACAAAATTATTGATGATCATTCCAAGTTGGGTCCGTAACGCAAACAAATGCGATAACAAAAATGTATCAGCTATCCAACATGGAATATTTTGTTTATCCCTTTTCACCCAAATATAAACTGTCATTTTTAATATGTTTAACCATTCAAAGGTGAACCTCAAAGCCTTAACAAAACTTGAAAACTCAACAAGTTCCCTCAAATCTCACATGAAAATATCGCAATTCTCCCATCAAATGGTCGGTGAATCCCCATAGAGATGGACACAGTTTTCCATGCGCCGTCAAGGGGCAGTAGCGTGCTTCTTCCACGAGCTGTGGATTCAGGCCCTTGGGAATCTGCGCTTCAGCTCTTGCAATCACCTCCGGTGAAGTGTTTTTTTGGGGAAAGCTGATGCCGAACAGGAAGTAGGAAAGGCTGGATGAATCTTATTGAAAACTATGATTATTTTAGAGTTGTCTGGAAATCCGCAAATCAATGGGAAACCCCCCAAAAAAGGGAGGTTTGAATGGGTAAATCATCTATAACTGGTGCTTTTCCATTGCCATGTTTGATTACCAAGCGGCTAAAAACTGCAAATTCCCAAAAATCAAATTTCGGGAGTTCAGTAAACTCACTAGCTAATAGCCACATGAAATAACCCACTTACCCTCTGCCTCTGGTAAACAAACGTAACTATTTTTAATGGGTAAATCCACCATAAATTGTTGTCATTTTCAATAGCTATGTTCGTTTACCAGAGGGTATCTACATTTGGAATGTACCCATTTACTATTTACGTCAGTTGGGATGAATATCCCCAATATATGGGAAAATAGAAAATGTTCCAAAACACCAACCAGACATGTTTGGTTTAAAGATGAGTTGCAGTATGTTCCCTCCACTTACTACCCTCCAGTAAACTAATATAGTTATGGAAAACAACTCATTTATAAATAATTTACGTGTAAAAAAAATTCAATAGTTCTGTTACTTTTCCAGAGGGTCATCTGCGTATAGTGGCAGCGTAAGTGATAGCCTAAGAATGGAATGTTTCCCAACCATGATTTGGTGGATCGATTAGCCTCATCACTTCAAAACTTTGTAAAGTGATTGCATGTGATTGCAAAGTATTTGGGGATGTATTTAATGGGATTATTCATGGCCTATTTGGGAGTATTTGGGGATGAAACCACTAAATATACACTGGGGATATCATTGCGATTAAAATTGATCGTGTCAATCGTGGTCAATACGGGTTTCCAGTAGTGATTATTATAATACTCTTTCGGTGATGGAGTGGAACCATACCATGTTGAAATCAAAGTGCACCCAATGTCTGCAATGTCTGGGACCGGTGATGAATAGACCCAATACTAAATCAGGGTTTCGTTTGTTTCGTCTTTGAATATTAAGAGGAAAGGAATTACTCACAATGGTTTGATCACCCCCCAGGAGATTTTAGAGCTTGTTAACCACCAACGACTAACAAGGATTTACCTTTCCAGTGATGAACCCATTTTCATCCCAATGAAACCACCGTATCCATTTCTTGCTGGTGAATAGGTCCACATTTGAAACTGGTGACTGGTGACCTGGGAATTCTCTTGGAACCTGGCAAATCCAGAGCCCTGGGAGCTCCCATGCACGAAGGAAGTGCGAAAGGAAAACTGCCACTGCAGTGCGATGGAGTGCTTTGAGATTCAAACGAATCCGATTCTCAGGTGAACCTTTTGCAACCATACTTCCAGGCTGCAACGGCAGCAAGAAAGATTGTGTGAATAAAAAGACATAGACCTTGAAATACCAGACACAGGTGCCACAGATGCAAAAGGCAGAAAAATAAAACCGCCTGGATTGTGACCAGCAATTTTGAGCTCGCCAGCAATTTTTGACGCCCATCATCAGGACGTAGGAATCAAACATTCGACGGTTCGACGGTCTGTTCCATCGGACACTTTGAGGTTCCATCAACCACCCGGAGGCTGGGATCGGCAGGTGAAGCATCCAAGTCAATGGGCACATGTTCAGCCAATTCAATCCTATGGATCCACAAAAAATTGTGCATTGACCCAACATTTGTTCCATTATTTTATGATAAACACAGCTATAGTAATAGTGGAATCATACCCCCAACTCACAACAGTTCTACCCTGAGTCTCGAAATCTAGTGTTTTTAGTAGCCCGTTAATTTACTTAAATTCTCAAATTTACTAGTAAAAATTACTAGGACCTAGTAAAGTAAATTTATCAATTTACTAGCCTAGTAAAATTTACTCGCAAAGTAAATTTACTAGCCAAGTAAATAAAATTTACTAAGCAAGAAAATGTTTGGCTTGCTTGTTTTTTCAAACAAAAGTGTTAAAAATTTGATAGCTGGGAGCTAAAATTTAATTTGTGAGACTTTAAGATAATTGTGAATTTTCAAAAACTAATTGTGACATATTGTGACATGTGAGGATACCAGTGATGTTTTTCAGGTGCTTGCGAGACTCTTAGTAAACTTGTGGGAATCAAGCAGATGTTTTTAAAACTTTGAGTTTTAGCTTGAAATGTAAAGATTGTGGGTCCTTCGTTTGTCATTTCAAAACAAATTGTAAGACTTGAAGCTAGTGCAAAGGAAAGTATTAAATTCTACAGGGTATTATTTTGATTCCAAAACTATTCGAGACTGTAGGATGCTTGTGAGACGAAATCGAATTAAGTCACTTTTGTTTCCACAGCCAGAGATGATTACAAAGATAAGATAGAGGTGAAGGCAAGTCATCACATGTACAATGCATTTGATAACTTGTAGTCATTGTTTGGCTTCCACCTCACAAGTAATTTTCAAATGTAAACGTCATTGTTTGCTTTCAACCTCACACAATTTATTTCCACATGTAAGTGTCATTGTTTAGTTTGAACCTCACAAGTAATTTTCAACTGCAAGTGTTATTGTGGGGTTTCAATATCACGGGTAAAATTCACATGTAGGTGTTATTCTTGGGTTTTAACATCACAAGTGATTTTCACATGTAGGTGTTATGGTTTAGTTTTAACCTCACAAGTAATTTCCACATGTGAATGTAACTGTTTAGTTTTGACTCCACAAGTAATTTCTACATATGGGGATGTCTCAAAATGAGGTGTCCGTTTTTTCCCTGAAAGGGGCCATATTGGAACCAAAAACGGACACCTCATTTTGAGACATATCCATATAAATTCTACACCAATATTTTTCAAGTCAGTCAGACGGTTTTTTTTGGGAAAAACAACGCAGCAACAACGATTTTGAAAGAAAATCGTTGAATATGGCTAAGTTCCTAATTAGCTATGTTTCAAATCTTATATCTAGATGAAAATTCACATGTTGCTGACTTATATCTGCTCAGCTCAGTGCTGAACAACAACTTCCACTTGTGAAAATATCAAATAGTACAAACCACAAGAAAATGAAAACTTAAGTTGTTCAAACAATTATGCATTTATACCTTTGAAAGTGTTACTTGTGGAGTACTTGTGGTGTAATTGTTTCTCAGTTTCACGAGCATTGTTTTTCTATGGTGTTTTGCTTGCAACATGGCTGTTGCATTTGTTGGACTACATGTGCCTCACTTGAGAATTTCATGTTGATGTAGCCACTGTTGGATATAGATTAGCTGCCCAACAGATGAGGTTTTACCTCTGGCCCGTTCAATCTATCCATGGAAAAAATAGATTGATAGAAAAATAGTTTCTCCGGTTTTGCTCTGACTTGTGACTACTTGTGATACTATCTCAATAATATCTTTGTGTTTAGAGTTTTCTTTCAAAAAAAAGGCTAAGGTTGCCTTATTTTTTTGAAGTAAACCCTCCAGAAACCAACTAAGGCTGCCTTATTTTTTGCAGTCTCTCCAGGTTAGTGACAAGCCTCAGGATGACGATGGTGCATCACCTTTGTCCATTTGACATGGTTCAAACCATGTCACCTTTGATTTTTTGAGCTGGGAAACTTTATATACAGCAAAACAAACAAAAAACAGTAGGAAGAACATAATATCAGATCTATCTTGGGCCACGACCAACTGTAGCAAATAAGGAATCATCCTCGGAAAAAAAAAGTTTTTCCAGTTATTGTTTTCTGACTGCCAAAGTCCATCTGATGTTGAGCACAAATTTCAATTATGTTTTAATTAGGTTTGTTTAGTTAAGATTTTTAGTTACTCATAAAAATCCTATGCATTACTTGTGTCATTGGCTTTGTGTATTTGTAGAAAAATATTCTTTGATATATTTTCTAATCAATTTCTTTTGCATTTCTTATGCATTTCTTATGCACTTCTTATGCACTGTTGATGCACTTTTTATGCACTTTATAAAAGTGCATAAGAAGTACATGTACTTTGATTTAAAGTACATGCATTGCTTGTGCACTTCTTATGCACTTTTATAAAAGTGCATAAGAAATGCATAAGGAATGCATAAGACATGCATACAAAAAACCTGTAAATTCATGATTGGCCCATCAAAATTTATCAGAAAATGTTTAAAACCACACGGTTTTACTGAAAGGGAAATGCACAATCAAAGCATTACCGTAACACATGTAAAGACTCAATTATTCTCAAGTACCATGGATCTATCAAACCATTGCATAAAGATAAAAACCTTGGCTCAACTCAGGTACCCCAAGTATATAACATATTTGAATAAGATTCCACATGTATATCAGGTTTGCTTAATCTCATGTACCACAGGTATCTGAAGGAGTCCACAAGTAAGACTAAACCTGGTCACAAGTAAACTCCATGAAACATGAGCATCACAGGTACATGCAATACACTCTCAAGTAAATTCTAAGTGTGCAAAGTACAAACTGCTCTCCACAAGTACCATCAGGTTTGCCACCCAAAACATCATCACCTTTGTTTTCCACATACATGGATAGTTTCTAAAAAAATCCTACCTCAAAGAAAGAAGGCAACCCCCCTCTAAGACTTGATTGGTGTTACCTCAAAAAATATTGAAACACAAAGTTTTAATTGATACAACGTCACAAGTAATCACAAGTAAGTTGACCCAAACGTAGAGAAACTATCTCACTACCAATTTGGCATCGTCACCATTGATTATAGCCAGAGGTAAAACCTCATTTGTTATGCAGTTAACCTCAATGCATCACAAAAGCACTAAACTAAACATAATATTCCGCAAGTAATGCAATGGTGAAGAACTTTTTTACCCATCAGTGACTACATACAACATGAAAGTCTCAAGTAAGGCACAAGTAGTGCAGGATGGGCCTTTTCTCAAACAATCACATTCACATGTTCAACAATTGTGACAGCCAAATTGCAATAAGAACACCATCTACAAAAAGAAACAAATACATCACAAGTACTCCACAAGTAACACTTCTAAAAATAATATTTCAGAAATGCTTAAGCACTTTCTTGTTTTTTTTGCCACATGTCCTCTGTGATTTTTAAATGTGGACATTATAGATTAGCGCTGAACTAAACATAAAGTATCCCAGCCGCATATGAGTGTGTATCAAAAAATGAGGTGTCCTTTTTGTCATGAAAATTACTCAAAATTTAGGTAATGTTCGAAACAAGAAGGGCACCTCATTTTGAGACATCCCCATATGTATTTCCATTCAAATTCTGCAATAAAAACAAACATAGAAATATTCGTATATTAAAAATACATGTCACACATAACAAGCTTTAAAAACAAAACCAGATGTAACGTTTTTTTAAAAGTTAGTGCTGCGTTGTTCTCCAAACAGTTGTCGTGAATATATAACCTCAGAAATGTCAAGGAAACACTTACACGTGGAGGGTGCTTGTGAAATTGAAATTCAACAATTCCTAGCATTCATCAAATGTACATGTGATCATTGGTGCTGTATCTGAACTGTTTTATATTAGCAACACTTTGTGGCAGCAAAGAAGTCACTCAATTCGATTTTCGTCTGTCTTCGTCGCGATGTCGGACACTGGTAATGACAAGACACCCATATGTAGAAATTACTTGTGGGGTCAAAACTAGACAGTTACATTCACATGTGAAAATTTCTTGTGAGGTTAAAAATAAACCATAACACCTACATGTGAAAATCACTTGTGATGTTAAAAACCCAAGAATAACACCTACATGTGAATTTTACCCGTGATATTGAAACACCACAATAACACTTGCAGTTGAAAATTACTTGTGAGGTTCAAACTAAACAATGACACTTACATGTGGAAAAAATGAGAGGTTAAAAGCAAACAATGACGTTTACATTTGAAAATTACTTGTGAGGTGGAAGCCAAACGATGACTAGAAGTTATCAAATGCATTGTACATGTGATGACTTGCCTTCACCTCTATCTTATCTTTGTAATCATCTCCGGCTGTGGAAACAAAAGTAACTAGTGGCGATAGGGCAGAATTTGAGTTTGGGAAAAATAATGCTGTATTACTTGTGAAAATTATTTACTTGCGTAAGATAAAATAAATTCAAAGCAAACCAATTTCTACTTGTGTCACATGAAAACAATACAAAAACAAATGAGAAAGTTATATTTCTTTCAAACATGGTCAGCATGATCCGGAAAAAAGTATGCACTTTATATGCGTTTCTTATGCGTTTCGATTTTTTGTCCAAAACAAACTTGGCTACTAAATTAATTTACTTTACTAAGCCAAAGTAACATTTAACATAGACCCGGGCAAGCCGGCGGCGGAAGTTTCCCAAACATAAATGACCTATAGTTCAAAGACACCCTGTCCCGACCGTGTCCTTCCCTCGACACTCCACACCTCACACTGCACACTGCACTCTTCGCACTCCAAACTTCTCACTTCTCACTGCTTCCTTCACACTCCAAACCTCACACTTCACACTTCACACTTCACACTGCACACTTCACAGTCCACACTTCTCACTGCTTCCTTCACACTCCAAACTTAACACTTCTCACTCCAAACTTCACACTTCACACTTCTCACTTCGCACTTCACTCACACTTCACACTTCACACTTCTCACTTCACTCACACTTCACACTTCACACTTCTCATTTCTCACTTCTCCCTTCACACTCCAAACCTCACACTTCACACTTCACACTGCGCTCTTCGCACTCCAAACTGAAACTTCACACTCCACACTTCACACTTCACACTTCACAGTCCACACTTCACACTTCTCACTTCTCACTGCTTCCTTCACACTCCAAACCTCACACTTCACACTTCACACTTCACTCACACTTCACACTTCACTCACACTTCACACTTCACACTTCTCATTTCTCACTTCTCACTGCTTCCTTCACACTCCAAACCTCACACTTCACACTTCACACTGCGCTCTTCGCACTCCAAACTGAAACTTCACACTCCACACTTCACACTTCACACTCCACACTTCACACTTCTCACTTCTCACTGCTTCCTTCACACTCCAAACCTCACACTTCACACTTCACACTTCACACTTCACAGTCCACACTTCACACTTCTCACTTCTCACTGCTTCCTTCACACTCCAAACCTCACACTTCACACTTCACACTGCGCTCTTCGCACTCCAAACTGAAATTTCACACTCCACACTTCACACTTTTCACTTCCCACTGCTTCCTTCACACTTCACACTTCACACTTCACACTTTCCACTGCTTCCTTCACACTTCAACGCCAGAGCAGAAAAAGGTGATGTGAAATAGAAAATGAAAAAAGCCAAAATCTGAAAGATCCTTTTTTTGTCACATGTACGCAATACGATCATGGTTTCTTGTGTGGTTCGTAACAACGCACACAGAAACGAAAATGAAGTGACACAGGCATTCTGCCGTCTGCAACTCGAAATGAAAGGCGAAGCTGAAGCACAGCAATTCAGACTCGGATGCGGTTCACAACAACGCACACCCAGCCCTCGGCAGTCAAACGAGAATTGATCCCTCTGCGGCAATACCACGTACTGTTGCTGTGCAAGATGTTGAGCCATTCTGCGCACTGAGCTTCGGTTCTGTGGCGACGCAAAGCGTACCAGAGACTTCGGCTTTCTCCAATGGCCCCAATCTGAACTTTTGGCGTTCTAGTCATTCACCACAGGTGGCTGCACACTTGCCGCCGTGCTTGTCTGACTCTCCAGCGCCGTCTCGACCATGCTGGACGCGGAACACAACTTCGCACGTCCAGTTCCTCCAAAAACGCATTTCGTGCGAGACTTCCTCCAAAATTCCATCGGCAACTCCTCCACCAGCACCACTTGCAATCCCATTTACAGTGAGGGAACGATCCTAGAGTTGCAAATCACAATGGAATTCCATCGGCAACTCCTCCACCAGCGCCACTTGCAACCCCATTTACAATGCGGGAACGATCCTACAGTTGCAGATCACAATGGAATTCTGTCGACCGCACAATGCACGAAAAACAGTTGAAACCCCATTTACCAATGCGGAACCGATCCGGATGATCCGCCCGATCCGAGCATGATCCGACCACACACGAGACCGTCTCGCAACCGTCGCACCGCAGAGGTAGATCATCGAGGTTCGGGGACGGACTTCGTATGGAAAAACATAGGGTTTCGTGCATCTGCTATCTCTCAAAAACGCATTTCGTGCGAGACTTCCTCCAAAACTCCATCGGCAACTCCTCCACCAGCACCACTTGCAATGCCATTTACAGTGAGGGAACAATTTCTTTGCTAACTCTTTCTGTGACTAACTCTTTTCCTCACTAACTCTTTCTTTGACTAACTTGTTTCTTTGCTAACTCTTTCTTTGACTACCTCATATATCCTGACTAACTCTTTCTTTGACCAACTCTTTCCCTCACTAACTCTTTCTTTGACTGACTCTTTCCCTCACTAACTCTTTCTTTGACTAACTCTTTCCCTCACAAACTCTTTCTTTGACTAACTCTTTCCCTCACAAACTCTTTCTTTGACTAACTCTTTCCCTGACTAACTCTTTCCCTGACGAACTCTTTCTTTGCTAACTCTTTCTGTGACTAACTCTTTCCCTCACTAATTCTTTCTTTGACTAACTCTTTCCCTGACGAACTCTTTCTTTGCTAACTCTTTCCCTCACTAACTCTTTCTCTCACTAACTCTTTCTTTGACTAACTCTTTTCCTGACTAACTGTTTCTTTGCTAACTCTTTCTTTGACTAACTCTTTCCCTCACAAACTCTTTCTTTGACTAACTCTTTCCCTGACTAACCCTTTCTTTGACTAACTCTTTCCCTGACTAACTGTTTCTTTACTAACTCTTTCTTTGACTAACTCTTTCCCTCACTAACTCTTTCTTTGACTAACTCTTTCCCTGACTAACTGTTTCTTTGCTAACTCTTTCTTTGACTAACTCTTTCCCTCACTAACTCTTTCTTTGACTAACTCTTTCCCTGACTAACTGTTTCTTTGACTAACTCTTTGTTTGACTAACTCTTTCTTTTGACTAACTCTTTCCCTGACTAACTGTTTCTTTGACTACCTCTTTGTTTGACTAACTCTTTCCCTCACTAACTCTTTCTTTGACTAACTCTTTCCCTGACATTCTAAAAGTCCGTAACACGGAAGTTTCTCCCCCTAAACTTCCTTTGACTAGTAAACAATCCAAGTAAAGTGAATCATCAAAACAACTAAAAACACTAGATTTCGAGACTCAGGGTACCAGTTATATCCAAAAATATTCATAATATATTCCTCTGTATTAAATATTTCCCAATTTATAGCCATCATATGATATAATGAATATAATTATGGACACTAGTGAAATATGGGAATAAACTGGGTATAACAGCTTTACCCATACTAAAAATAGTCAATGTGATAATCCAAAAAAGAAAGAACACATGCTTCCGGGAATGTTATATATATATGATGCGTTATAGATTTTAGATGATGTTATCCACATTGTTCATCATTTTTCCAGGTGCCCATGTTTCCACTTTTTCAAATTTTCCAACCCTGTGTCGTCCCTTTTCCGTTTCGCGCCAACAGAGGGTCACACGTTGGGTGAACAATCGTGCGGCTGTTGGCACGTTTAGGCTATAACCATCCTCTCGACGGTTGGAGACGACCCATCGGCTCCTTCACTTTCTTTGTGCCAGAAGCCCCTTGGTCTCTGAAATATCGATACATAGCCCCAAATTCCGCTGGTGACGCACGAAGGTGGAGACATCTCTGCCACGACCTGATCGCCCCACCCCACGGCTGTCGGGGATGTGCTTCTGCATGAAGATTCATCGTCTTGGCATACTGCTTGATAATGGCTTGTAGCCACCCAGCTAGCTTAGGAAAATCAAAACCTTGGCTGTGAACATATGTGTCCGCTAAGACCCATGTTCGATCCTTTCTGACGTACTGAAAGCCCCACCCTGATGTGACAGCTTGAAAATGTGCATAAAGTTGATAACTGGACAACCACAACGGCTGTCCATCGCCAGTTGAAGTCAACCTGTGTAGCCACTGGTGAAGTGGCTGGAGACATTCCCCCATTGGGTGGTGTTCCGGCGCCTGCAACACTCTGGGAATCCCTTCCAGACTGACACAATCTTCCGTAACATCCCTGGGTGGTGCAGCCTCATCCCGGGCTGATTCAGATACCCCCCAGATTGTGGGCTCCAGTGGGTCTGTCAAAATTGAGTCATAGAGTGGTGCCTTCCCCAAGGGCCCTGTAGGATTGGAAGTACCCAGGACTGGCCCTGGATTCTTGGCTTCACCATCACGCACAAAACTCATCAGGATGATGCAGTAAAGGAAGCATGCCAAGGATCTGTTGCTCTGTTGCTGGTCGGATGCTTTGGACGGTGGCAACTTCGGCTACTATCTTGAGGCACCAGTCTGCAAGCTTTCACAAAATTGATTGGCTTGGAAAGGGCAGTGACAAAATTGGTCAGCATCAGCACTGCGAACTGCAGTGCCCGCTGGAATAGTCATTCCATTCTCTGTTCTTGTGCCAATCAGCAACCTTTCGATGTGAGCAAGCTGCTCATTCATCTTGGTGTCCAGATGCTCCTTCATCGTGATTGACTGCTGGTCAACCTGTGCCTGGATCTGCGTGATCTGACCTGCGACTTCTGCATTGTGTGTCTGCTGCTGGTGGTGCTGTGTTTGGAGAGTGTTCTCCAGTTGTTGCAAGCGGTATTCAACATCTCGCAGCCTCTCTTCATTGGCCATGGGGGTGTCCCCATCATCCAGGGCAATGCTCGGAATTTCCGGCTGTTGTTGGATCTTGGTCATGACCTTCTCCGCAATGAGGTCCAAGTGCTCTGTCCTGCTGCCTTCATGAGCCGTCTTGGCTGTCTTCTGGGGTGTCTGGTAGCTCCCCTAAGGGTCGTCTTTGATCCATGGGTCAACATGATCATTCTCAACTGGAGCAGTCAGGGCAGCTATGGTCTTGGCAGATCCTTGTATGTCCACAGTCTTTGACACCCTGGATTCTGGTAGACCTCAAACTGGGGTCGGCTGGTGGCTTGTACTTCCCAAATCACCCCTAATCCACTGGGAGCACGACTGTGTGGTTGGCATGGTCTGGCTGCCCATTGCCACTGGCCAAACAGTTTCTGGAGTGCTGCTCGGTTGGCTCCATGTGGGAAAGGACCTGCATGAAACGTCAAGATCTTGTCACTGTCGAGGAATGGCGTGTGGGGCTTGTGCTGGGTGTGCACAGTAGCTGCTGCTTCTATCTTGACCCGCAACCCAAACCTGTTGCCTGACCTGACAACACAATTCCACTGCTGGGTTGACTGTGAGGCCAAAATGGCACTTTGCTTGGTGGCTTTGGGTAACCAAATGACTCGGTACTCAGGATCTGGTGACCTACCGTCAGGAGTCCTGGGTTCAAGGTAGTGACCACCTTCGCCGGAGGTTTGCATGGCAGTCTCCAGGCCTCTGGCTTCCAATTGGAAGGTTGCCATGAAGATCGCAGCTTCGTTCGGATGCACTCGTTCCAACCTCTCACTCAAATGCTGTCGATCCCAAACATCAATGATGGGACTCTGGCCATTGGCATCTGTCTGAAGGCATGGTATACCTAGCTGATGACATGTTTGAGAGGTTTCATGTTGAATGCCTTCCAAGAGGTGCTTTCCATTTCATCCCTGAAAGTGACTGTGCGAAGCACCTGGTTGCAAACCTCATCAACCTGAGTCTTGGATTCAAGGCGTTTCGGATCACATTGGAGGATCCAAGTTGGATGATCCTGGCAGTCAGCAAAATGGGCTCCCCGGTGCGCTCACATCTGGCAGGAAACCTGATTTGTTCTCCGAAGTCTTGGATGATAGGGTCAAGGTAATCATCAATGATCATGGCCAAAGCATGCTTGGACAAAGGCTTCTGGATGCGGATGTATGGCAGTGCTTTGTCAGCGGGTGCAACGACTATGCCGTGGGCATCGGGTGCAATGCTGGCAAAGGCAGTTTGCTTGACAAGCTGTCGCTGGGCATCACAGAAAATACCATCAGGGATACTCACATCTTCGGCAAAAAGCTGGAGGAACTTCTTCGGCTGTTTGTCATGTTTGATCTTGTCCTGTCGATTTCCAATTGTGCGGCCGGAGGCAGCTCGTTGTAAGATGGCGGCTTGCATCTCACTTGGCATGATGAGCTGAAGCTTCGGCGTCAACTCGTTGGCCAAGTATTTCAGCTCTCACCAAGGGTCCTTAGCTCGTGTGGCTCGCAGAACTGCCTGTCAGCCAATCTTGTCAATGACAGTGGTGGCTCTGTCAGTAGCATTTTTGTCATCTACTCCCCAATCCTTCAGGAGTTGTGCTACTTGGGCAGTGATGTCCTGAGATCCTACTCCTCCAAACTTGAGCTGACTTGGGATGACCAATGAGTGGTTCATTGCCTGGGGATGAATGTGTTGTTCGAAAAGGCATCTCCATGTGATGGCATCTTTGGGCATGAAAGGTCGCATTCGGTGACCTGGTGTCGCAAATTCTACATCAAACGTAGCACTCATGATCCATGCAAGGGCTTGGAACCCACAGTCATTGTTGAAAACTCGGTGGATTTGGACAGTGTTGACTCCCATGTGGTCCCCAAGCCCTCTCGTGGCAATAAGGAGCCAATCAGCTCCTTCAGGCGTGGTGGTGACTTGGACTCGTCCTGCATGGAGTTTGATGGCAACTGGGAACCAATGGTGTGCAACCCAAATCATGGTGATGATAAACCCTGGCATTGCGTCAGCTGGGGCAAGCTTGCAAATCCACCTCTGCAGGAGCGGTTCAACCTCATCGGCATGTACATGATCTCACCAACCTTAGCCATGCTGGCAACACCAATCATACGCAAGTAGTATTCCATTTCGTCAGATGCAACCCATGCTTCCTGGCTATGCAGCAACTGAGCTCTTGGGATGGCATGTGCGAAGGAAAAGCAGTCAGGCAAAAACCCTGCCTCCCCTGTGTGTGGGCTGTGGCTCCCTTTCATTTCCCGCAAGAACACTGCTCCTGATCATAGTTCCAATGCTTGTGTTGGCACGGACTGGTCTGGTGAGTCCCGCAATTTTGGACTCCGCAACAACGATTGACCCTACAGTGGCACTTTGGGGGACTCGGATGACAACAGGGCACATGGTGTCCTCATGAATGACATGAATGGTGTGTGTGGCTGCGAGATTCACATGATCACTGGATTCCTCAAGTTTCTCCACATGAGCTAGCATTTCCTGAGAAAACCCTTCCATGTCATGGTCACCCGGTGGGTCACGCATTGGTGAGGCAGCCATATGTACATCTCCGGAAGTCGGCAGGGCTGCAATAGCATTGGCATTGCACTCTTTGTTGTCATGGCTGACATTGCAGAGAACAGGTTCCTGTGGGCAAGTTTCTACATGCTCAACAGCAGGTTCAACTGATCCATGTGCATGGCAAAGTTGGTTGGAAGTGGACCCTGCTATGTCATGCGTGTGAGTACTGTCATCATGTTCATGTCAATGCTCATGAGTTGAGTCATTGGTCGGTTCCTCATGGTCACGATCTCCATTGCTCTCATGGGTATCCAGCACTCTCATTGATGAGTCCAAGATGGGTGCATTGATTTTGTCCAATGGCACTGGTGTGTCATCAGGCTTGGTCAGGTTTGGCAAAACCTGGGCATCCAAAATTGGCAGTGCATGGCTTCCATGTGCATCATGTTCATGCTTACCAGCGGCTAGGCTGGCCGGCTGAGTTCTGCGGTTTCGGAAAGCTTCAATCCCATCTCCAACATGGGTCGGGGTGTGGGAGGGGCCAGTAGTGTCTGGACCACTGCCTGGCATGGCCTGAAAAGACATGGGAAGGTGGAGTTTTGTTCCCATTGCTTGCGTTGGGTCCGCTGGCTGTTTCTCAATCTCTTCTGGGTTCTCCCGTCCCGTCCGGTGGCTGGTTGTTTCTTCAGGGTTCTCCCGTCCCTCTCGGTGGCTGGTTGTGATCTCTTTGTCATTTTCACCAGTGGATCCTACAGGCCAGGCTGGCCCTGCCACTTGTTGGGCAGATCTCTGCAATGCTTCATGAGTCCTACTGACAAAAGCCTTGAACCTGGGATGGTCTGAAATGGTCGGATGCTCGGATGCCACAGCTTTGTACAAACGTTGCATGTGATTCCACAGGACTTGCTCGGGTGAAACAAACGGGTTCTCAAGTCCTTGCATCAAAAGCTGCAAGATGATCCAGCATGTCTGTACAGGGCTGGCCATTTGGCCTAAGCCTGCGATTCCCATTCTTTATTGGGGCATCCAAACTTTGTTGGGCCCAGCTCCGTGAATCAGTGCCATTTCCCAAGGGTGCATATGATACAAGTTTGGCAAAGTGCCAAGGTATGTCTTCTGGTCTCCTCCAGTAGGGATCAGGGCTCCAAATAGCCCTTCTGCTTCAGGCGAACTTCGGAAAAGGGATGCTGTCTGCAGCCACAAGGGCATCCCGTCAGCTGGTTGGCACAGCCGTGCAATGCTGCACGGACTGGCTCTTCAGAATTGGCAATGTTGGGAAAAAGGCTGTTAAACTCCCCAAACTTATTCAACTCATACAAATCCAAAACCAGTTGATCCAAATGACTTGGGTCCCATTGTGGCAAAATCGGAAGCATGTCTCCAAGTACTGGCGGGATGCTCAAACTGGGCAATGGTCGCAGGTGGACCTTTGGCATGGTCGGATTGGTGAGTAGGCACCACCATCGGTTTCTACGTGCAGGCATGAGGTCATGTAGTTTCAAACAAACTTGGGCTATGTTGAAACGAGTCTTGGCACAAAACCCTTGGATGATCCTCTGCACTTCAGGATCTTGCCCTGCTCCTTCGACACACTCCAACAAAATTGAATGAGCTCGTAGCCAGTAGCTAGCTTCAAGGACCTTGCCTAGGGAACCAGACCTAACATCTTGTGATTTAAGGCCATCTCCTAGTGCAGACCATGGCTGACAACTGAACCCTGACAAGACCAAAGACGGAGCGGGCAGGCTGAATGGATGCCTGCAATCACGGATGCTTGACCAATGTCACGAGGAAAGACTTGGCTCTGACCCTGCCTCAACTGAAACTGACAATTCTCACTGCGGAGGTCGTTGACAGCCTTGATGGTCAATCCACACGACCCGGCCCCCTCTCCCATGATACCAATCCCAGCACAAAGTTCGTAGGTGTGCTATGCCCCAAACAGTAACCTTTGCTGACATCCAAATGAAACCGTGGAGTAACTTGCATGACCTGTGCTTCCAAGAAAGAGAACATGGGTAGGTTAGCGAGTTTCCCTGTTGCAGTAAAAAGTTGGCTATCAACCCCAGACCGACAAAGGTGTTTCATCCCTGTGTTGTCATAGACGATGACATTGCATTGACCGTTAATTGAATCACCAACCTGTAGCTTTGACCAGTTGGGTTCAATCCTCACAGCAGGCAGTCCCATTGCTCAGACTACCATCCCAAGCGCTTGGCCCGCACCGATGTACCTCTGGTAGGTGCTTGGGCCACATCTCTGTGTCGTCCCTTTAAATTGGTAGATAGGGTTTCCCTTAGTGGATTGTGAGATTCACCATCGTCAACAGTGGTTTCGAGTCATCAAATCTGTATATTGGTTGGTATTAAAATCCCCTATAACATATTGGTTCGTATTAAAATCCCCCTATATACGGGACTTCTAATCCCCTATATGGGGGATTATAGGTTCAATAATTGATTCTTGACATATTGGTATGTTATATTGCTGGTAACTATTGGTTCTTCTAATCCCCTATAGTCCCCTGTATTGGTTTTGAACACGGTTCGCTTACCCTCATGATTCGCATGTTCCTTCCAAAGCACAACGGAAATATGATGGGGAGAATTGGGATGGTTTGTGGCATTGGGCGTGCCACATTACCCATACGAATTGGGTTTAGTATTGGTAGATGGGTATGAACTGATTATACCAGTTTTACCCATACTAAGAATGGTCATGCCCAAAATATAACAGTAAGAATTACCAATATCAACAACAGTTATAGTTATACCCAATTGTAGTGATTTACGGGATAGATAAGCTAGCAGCTAGCAGTTTTAGCGATTGATGGTGATTTATGATGATACTATACCACAATAATGTGACAATATTATTTCATTGTACACAACTCATCATACTCCTCAATAAATTGGGTAGCATTGGTCCTTATAATGACCCACTAACCAACATTACATCACCATGATGACTCATTACAGTTAAAATAGGTCAGAACTTTACCATGATTGCGGTCACTATTATACAATTTATAATGGATTATTGGTTGATTAATATTGAACAATGAATTACCATTGATTCAATATCACCATGGAATCATTAATATTACAACTATTATATATTCCCAATGGAATATGACAATCCCAAGTTTCATGCCGCAATAGGAATCCGTACAATCGCCGACAGGAACAAAAAATGTTGTAGCAAAATAATAGTTGCTTATAATCGAAAACATGATGTGCTATAACATATATCTCAATATACCACAATATTATGGTACATATGCATATGTAAATAATTAAATCTACATGTATATATATATATATGTAATGAATTAAACCAAACAAGAAACAAACAAATAGATAGTTGTTACCACTATGAATGCTTAGAAGAAATATCACGAATGATTACTATTGTATATTATAGTGATACCTCCATTAGTTAACCACTAGTGGTGCTTATTCTCTATTTTTGTGAAATCTCCATTAGCGATATCGCTATTAGTAATAGGTAATGTAATGAATGATTAGACACAATATACAAATATCAAATATTGCCATCATTAATGTTTAAAAGAAATATCATGAATGATTACCCTCATCATTAATATTGGTAATGTCTACTATAATTAAGAGTAACACTTTTTTCTGATCATTACTATGTAGCAAATCAATAGGGATGGTAGTACTGACTAGTGATGTATAAGTAGTGAGTACCATGGACTTAAAGAAATTCCATGGATTGGTGATTTATGATTACTACTGCCATTTAACGATTAAATCACCTATCATAAACTACAAGGATTAATTCAGATTGCCATTACTGACGTGGTGATTAGTGAATTAACAATGGTGAATTAACCATTAGCATTGCCATTTAGTGATTACTGCAAATAGACACTGGATCATTAGGTCATGAATGTTGAATAAACTGTATAATATTATCTGATATGTTGGAATAATCATTAGTATATTACATTACTGAAATGTACAAGAATATCTACTAACATGGTGATTAGCAACTAATGATTAAGATGACTATATTCCAGTGTATTAAAAAAGTCATTAGTAATTAGTGACTAATGTGTAACTAATAACGATTAGTGATATTAACATCAGTTACTGGTGAAAATAGTGGTATTAAAATCATTTTCACTATCATTAGTTACTAATAATGGTTAAACAATGGCTGGTTGGTGGTTTCAACCCCTCTGAAAAATATCAAAGTCAGTTGGGGTGATTGTTCCCAATATATGTAAAAATGGTTAATTCTACCTAATTGTAGTATATTGTAGTGATTTATGGGATTAATAACCCTAAAATCATTGTTCAATAATGATGACTAGTGATTCACCATGTCTCCATCAAGCCGCCTCCGGCAACTCGGCCGCATAGCGCTCCACCGCGCCCAGCACGCGCTCGATCTGCGCCGTGGCGTCATGGACGTTCGCCAGGTCCTTAAAAGGGCGGAATCCCTCGTGACAACCGGGTGAAAAACGGTGGAAAACGATGGGAAAATGATGGGAAAATGATGGGATTTCATATGGAAAACATAGGAAAACATGAGGAGAGATGATGATTTCCATGTGGAAAAATGGGGAACAATGGTGAAAAGGAGTGAAAGTAATGAAAAACAAATGATGGACACATGGTGAAACATGATGGACAAATCCATTTCATGGGGAAAATTGATGGTGGTTTCATATGGACAGATCTGAAACAATAGGAGGTTCAGATGGAAACTTGATGGTTCACCGGTGAACATTGGGAAAAGTACTGGGAAATAATGAAGAGACAGGGATTGCATATGGAGAAATAATGGTCATATGTAGGAACATATGGCTCTTGTATGGATAACTGTGGATTCAACATGGCTTTGGTACTCCATCATTTTTTGAATCCCAGTAAAAACCAGTATGAGCGTATGCCTCTACATGGCAGCCGACCAACTGAAAAGGTCAGGATGAAACATTCCCAAGCATGTCTGCAGGCCCCGTAGAAAGCGGTTTGGCCAAAGGCATCATTCAGCCAGCCGAATCGCCTCCCAAATACCGACCACTGGAGCACCGCAGTCCGTGGCCATGGCGTTCATGCTCCGATACGAGCACACAGCGTGCAGTCTGGTTAGGAAGAACACCCCACAGGGATCCTTGCCGTTGGCCAAGCACCTCGTTGCAGCCATCCTCCATTGATCCAATTATCATGTTACTATCCAAACAAAACATACAAGTGAAAACAATATCACAGAAAATAACATTATAGAATCATCCCATGATCAACCCATAACCCTAATAGACAACCCCATGAATTCCATTTTTGAGTGCTTAAATTAACCATAATTACTAGTTCATATCCCTTTAGCCTTTAACTATATATATACATATATACATCGTTTATATAGTTTTTAATATAGTTTATATCTAGTCCAAAAAACATATAAACTATATATCCTGATATTGTTAATATACACTATATATAGTGAATAAAACTTTAAATAGGTTTATATAGATAATATGTTCAATAAATGTGTATATTCACTATAGTTACCTATAGATATTCCTTGATGACCATGGCTCAGAACTACTGATCCACTGGAGCTACTGTACAAGTAGATGATTTTCAACATGTTAGTTTACCCCATAGCAATCACCCTTAATCACTCTTAATCACCATGATCTGTTCCATTAATGACCATTCAAAAAACCATCAATAATCCATAAATCACTCATTAATCACCATAGATCGCCATTAAATCACTAATAATTGTTGGTTCAACCATCATTCACCCACCATTTCCCACGTCGTTTCCACCGTTGTTTTTGTCGTTTCCACCGCGGCGCTCGTCCCCCAGGCAGCACCAGCTGCAGGCTGCGGATGTCGCGTTCCAAGGTGCGGATGGCCACGTCCGGGACCTGCGCCACTTTCCAAGGTACGCTATAGCTATAGCTATAACAATTATAGTTATAATATGGTATATACCATTGTATTAGCTATTGGCCAGTATATAATGGTATATATACAATTATACTGGCTAATTGGTTGATAATGATCAATAATGGTGATTCAATATTGATCAATAATAGTGATATTAACTATATAGATACTGTTATCTAAAGGCTATCTATATATATTCACTTATATCTATATTCACTTATTTATCTATGAGGAGATAATGTTGATTATGTTAAACCCAAATATATCTTAAACTCAATGGTTTAAAACAAATCCCATACTGAAAAATCCCACCGGTTACTTAAATCCCAATGGTTCATATTCCATCATAAACATGAGCGCCTGACTGCCCACAGATCCAGGCTCCAGGCCTTATAATATGTCAATGTATCGACCATTATGTTTTATTACAACATGTAATAAGGTACAATCATGAATCATATGGTGATTACAAAACGTTCTATACTAGTATAGAACTAGAAATATGTCAATGTAAAGAACCATATCACATTGAAAGCCTTCTCCAGACAAAGCCATTTCAACAATCGTGTAATATCACGTTGTAATATACTACATAGTATATAACATAAACTACAGGAATTACATCTACATGCATAGAAGATCTCCATCACCGCTGGCCCTGGCGCCTTATTGACGCCCGTTTTGGATCGGAAGATCTCCAGCGCCTTTCGACTTCGCTCCACCAGCCGCGAGGCGCCCGAGACCACTTTCTCCAGGCCCTCCGCCTGCCGCACCTGGTGGGAAATGGTGAGTTTTACATGGTGAATCATGATGATTAATGTGAGTTTTAGATGAAAACGACTAATATGTTAGTTGAATACATGATTAGTTTTATAGGGTATATCATGATTAAACAATGGTTAACCATGGCTAATAATGATCATAAAAATGGTGATTCATGATGATTAATGATGATCTGGTTGGTGGTTTCAACCTACCCCTCTGAAAAAAAATCAGTGAAATTCAGTTGGGATGATGAAATTCCCAACTGAATGGAACAATGAAATTCATGTTCCGAACCACCAACCAGTGTTGTGGATGATATAGGGGGATTTTCTACTTCAATCATCCATTGTAATAGGATGTTCCATTAAAAACTGGCAGGTTCATGGATTTTCTGGGAATTTGATGGGATTTTTGGGATTGCGAAGAAAGGATGTCATATGGTTGATAGGTTTCCCTACTATGGGTTGTCGTAGTCTCAATAAATTAGCTAGTATAAATCCCACCAATCAACCATCATTGTTCGGTTATATCATCCTATATCTCCATGTTTCATGCTTAAGCCCCATTTAAATCCCAAGAAATTCACCAATGAACCAGGATATAAATCCCCAAGATGCTCTTTTCTCATATCTAATCATCAAGAATCACAATAAATTCCTATATTTCCTCGTGAATTACATCAATAGATCCATTAAACATCATGAATCACCTAATAAATAATCATGAATCAAATTAATAGATCCTTTACTGACCACACATAATTGTGATGGATAATATTCATCACCGTATAGATTACACAATTCCTATAGGGATTTAGAAGAATAGGAATTAATAATCACCATTAATCATCATGAATCACCATCAAACATAATTAATAGATCCATTACTAGTTCACTTAATCACCATTGACACATATTTTTTGGTTATAATCACCATTCATCATCAATCACCATGAATAATCCATCCCAGGTGGTACAGGATTTCGCAACCATCCACAGTATCCCTATTGTTCAAATTGTTAATTTCACGAATAATTCCATTCATACAGTAGTTCCATTCATCCATCAATTTCATGATTAATCACCATTAACACATAATTGTTGGTTGTAATCACCATTCATCAATGCATAAATTTCATGATTAATCACCATTAACACATAATTTTTGGTTATAATCACTATTCATCAATGCATCAATTTCATGATTAATCACCATTAACACATAATTCTTCGTTATAATCACCATTCATCAATGCATCAATTTCATGATTAATCACCATTAACACATAATTTTTGGTTATAATCACCATTCATCAATGCCTCCTTATGCATGATTTATCACCATTAACACATCATTTTTGGTTATAATCACCATTCATCAATGCCTCCTTTTTCATGATTATTCACCATTAACACATAATTCTTCGTTATAATCACCATTCATCAATGCATCAATTTCATGATTAATCACCATTAACACATATTTTTTGGTTATAATCACCATTCATCAATGCCTCCTTATGCATGATTTATCACCATTAATACATAATTTTTGGTTATAATCACCATTCATCAATGCCTCCTTTTTTAAGATTAATCACCATTAACACATAATTTTTGGTTATAATCACCATTCATCAATGCATCAATTTCATGATTAATCACTATTAACACATAATTTTTGGTTATAATCACCATTCATCAATGCATCAATTTCATCATTAATCACCATTAACGCATAATTTTTGGTTATAATCACCATTCATCAATGCCTCCTTTTTCATGATTAATCACCATTAACACATAATTTTTGGTTATAATCACTATTCATCAATGCATCAATTTCATGATTAATCACCATGTTCTAAGGGAATTATTAACTATTCTAAACCACCATGTTGAAATATCCCCATTGTTCTTGCTTAAACCACCATGAAAAAAATCGCGCCTGCACGGCTGCCTGAATCTCCTTGGCCCAGAAGCGTAGCCGCGCCTGGAAAAAAAACTGCTGGGAAAACACAGGGAAAAATGGAGGGAAAATGAACATGTAGAAAAAACATAGGGAAAACCACTATATCGAAAATTATTGGTAATTATTATCTATAATATATATATATATATATATATCGAGAACTATATCGAAAACATAGGGAAAAATGTTCCATAGAAAACATGTTTCTTATCGAAATTATGGACAATCTACAGGGAAACACCCAAAATATTCTCAAACATGATGGGAAAACGATCGGGACAAATCATGAAACATCTGGAGAAACAGTGGGGAATAGCTCTCCAATTCTTTGCAATCCTGATGAGATGTAATTGGGAAAAAAAACGTGAAACACTGGAATTTACCATCTGGTTGTGTCAAAATAGCTATGGAAAATCACCAGTTTTAATAGGTAAACCATCTGTAAATGGGCCATTTTCCATAGCTTTTTGTATGTTTACCAGAGGGTATCATCAAAGAAATCGAATCATCAAACAAAAATGCCACAGAAATCCAGTAGGATTAGCCTAACAATCCAACATAGCTACGGGCAATGGCCCATCTATAGATGATTTACCTCTAAGAAAAGAATGTTTCCATAGCATGATTAACTATAGCTATTTGCCAAAAGACTTCAGATTTACCTAGATGATTTAATGGCCATTGCCTAGATGATAAAAAATTACCTCCATTAACCTCAGATTTATAGACAGAGTTCCATTAACCTATGGCCATTTGCTGATGATTTACCCCAATCTGTAGCGATTCTCCAAGGGAGGGTCATCCCATAGCTTGGAGTTGCGAAACTTGTTGGAAACTTCAGAAACACCCAAAAAAACCTGTTGAAAAACACATCAAGTAATGGATTTCCCATTGGGAACTAACATAATCCCATATAATCCCATATTTTCCCATTAGGATCATCTTCATTTTTTTTGAAAAATACCCCCTTAACATATGGGACAGCGGTGAAACATTGAGGCCAGCGACTCGGTACCAACAATCAAAAACGGGTCGACCAAAACGAGGACGGTGGGTCACTGGCGACGCTATGTTTGAATGCTCCGAATTTGGAGATTTCCTGAAAAGGGGGTACCCCCAAATCATCCATTTATATATATATACTGTATTACATATATATATATATGGATTTTCCATGATCAACCATCCAACTTTTGGGATACGCCCATTTATGGAAACCCCTATTTCCAAGTGTTGTTCTTCTGTATGTTTACTGTGTCCGCATGAAATTTGAGTTGATAGATGTTGATAGTTCAAAAATGCTTCGAAACATTTTGATGTTTACCCTTGGAGCATCAAAACCATATATATACATATGTTTATATATATATTATATATGTGTATATATATATATTATGTACAGGTTTTAAGCAATTTCACTTGGGAAAAGACATGGGATCCTCCAAATAAAACGGCTGATTTTGAGTGATAAAAAACCACATAGTTTCAGCATCAAATCCGCAGAAACGGCACCTGTAAGGAACCAGACCACAGCATATCCATCTCCTGGAGCCGAGCCGAAGGCAAAACACCATGCTCAGCTGAAGGTCTATAGATCTTATATATAAAATGGGGATAATCCATACATATATATATATACACATAATATGTTTGGTTTTAAAAAAACTTGGTAAAAAAAGAGAACAACTAGTTGATGTTCCTTCCATGGTTTCAAATGCCTGACGTTCTTGTCAGATGCGTCACCGAAATTCACGCTGTGATTTCGTAAATCCACTGACCATGGTCAGGGTGGAACGGAAGCCCCACTCATAGTGTCACGAGTGCATTTGCCTGCGTGTATCTTTGTAAATCCATGTGCGGTTTTCTATTAAATAAACATATACGTTCTATGTGTGTATTTAACTATATACATATACATATGTATACATGTGCGTGTATGTATATCTATCTATATATATATATCCAGTACATAATGGAGAAACATGTCATTGTCATAGAAATGTCGGTTGTACTGTGACCATGATGTAGGTTGGAGCCTTCAACATTTTGCAACCCTTTATTATGTACCCATATCATCCATACATATCACATAATCTGTAACAACAAATCCATTTTTACCCTCTGGTAAACTAACATAACTATGGAAAATCATACTTTTTTAATGGCTAAACTCACTATAAATGGCCATTGTCAAAAGCTTTTTGTATGTTTACCAGGCCGGGTTTTTCTGGATTTCTGGTGGGTTTAGAGAGATTGATCAGGATTTGCAGGGGTTTTATATATTTTAGATGGATTTTTGTGATTCTCCAGGATACATCACAATTCACAGGGCTTGAAAACAAGGCATCCCCAATTCCTCTGAATCACCATTAATGATGATTAGTGATTTAAAGTGGGTCGTTCCATTTGCTTTATAGTGATTTATGTCCATTAATAGTGATTTATAGTGATTTAATGATTATTAATAATGATTAATGTTGTATACCGATTAGTGTCCTGGGACTGTACTGTGAAAAAAAAAATTGAGTATCTTGTGAATGGGGGGGGTGGACCTCTATTGTGAAAAGTTTTTTCTCAGATCATTTTTTTCAGCAGGAGCTTTATCCACCTTTATACACCTTTCTTTGGGTAAAGCTGGTCCATTTACTTTAGACAGCCATATCCATGTTAAAGCCTTGAAAATGCAAGGTTTCCCAAATAATTAGATGCCTCATTAAACCCTCATTTCAAAAACAGCACCCAAACAATTTTTCAAGGGGGTACCCCATGAGTGACCCAGATCCTCAATAATGTAATTGTTTCGATGGTGCCCTATTGTGCACAAAAACTGTTGGGGCAAATGTTTGGTTTGGGGATTTAAAAGGAAAATCATTTGAAAGTAGATTGATGTCAATTGAAATCCTTACTTCAGTTGACTATCCTAAAAATTGTTGAGGGGGGGGGCAGAAAATGCCGAGTTATTGAGTAGCCTAAAATGTTGCGGGGGGGGAGGCACACTAATCAGTATCCAACATTAATAATGATTAAACGAATTCCTCAACGTGCTTCGTTTCTTCAAAATTCTTGCGTGGGAAAAAAACAACAGCATCTTCGAACACTTTTTTCACAGGATGCAATACTATAGAATATGTATGCATACCATCCTGTAATCAAACTTGGCAATGGAAAATCTCACATTTATAGATTAATTTCCCATAATTCTAGTTCAGGGAGTACAAACCATCGCTTCCCTGGCCAATCTGCAGCTGCAAATAAATGCATTTCTTTTTTCAGAGAGGGACGTCGCCACATCTCAACACTGGTTTGACTTTAATGAATGGGAATTTCAGGATCCTAAATTGGAGGTACCTACCATATATAAGGCCTATATAAGGCCTATGTAAGTGAATATCCCCACAAAATATGCCCTTATATGTGGTACAGTACCTCCATTTTAGGATCCTGGAATTCCCATTGATTTGATGAACAAATATTGTATGTCAGAAGAAAGATGACATATGTTGCTTCAGAAAACAGCTGTCAGCTTGATGACTTTATCAGCATTCTTTCCCAACATGTCACGGCCGCGCATCGCCACTGTGGGAACTGTTCCCATGGAATTGATTGCTTCCCCATGTTTCTTGCCCATTGGAAACTTGCTTGAGACTTCTTCCTTGATTGTTTCTCGCCCATATCTTATCTTCTAGTCAATAACAATCTAGATAATTAATCTACAAGTGGTTTAATACTCTAATATATTATAGAACATATCTTTCTACAATAATATATTATAGAACATATCTTTTTCTTGCTTCAATACCCCCTTTGTTCTCGTTGAATATTCCCAAGTTCACAAGCGTTCCGGGACGATCAGGTTCGCAGATTTGGGGAATCCCGTCGTCATTTTGGGCTGAAAAACCTTTAAAAACATATAGTTTTATATGAATATATAACTGATTTACATGGTGAATCATGATGATTAATGTTAGTTTTAGATGAAAACAACAAATATGTTAGTTGAATAACTGATTAATTTTACAGGGTATATCATGATTAAACAATGGTTAATTATGGTTGATAAAGTCAAACAGGGGGACGAACCAGGCACCCACAAAAAGGAGGAAACCCAATCCGGTAAACCCTGCATGAAACAATCAACAAGTACGGACGCTATTTTCCGCACTTGAGCCATGACATCGGGTACACACTAATTACACCCAGGTGGTTGTTAGGGTGGACCTAGTACTACCCTCTAATCTATGGCTACACTACATACTTAACGCTTCTAAGTATGAGGTGTTACTCTACATTAATGGGAATAGCTACTTTGAATTATAGTTGGACTCATAGCTATGGCAATGCTCTACATAAGACCTACTACCTATGCTGTACATAGTGGGGCTCAGGGGTCGGTATATTTCAACTCCCCCCTCGCCTGTTCCACACGTACTGCGCATTGGCAGTGACCTAAGCAACTACTGTCGCGTGAACGGACGTTCACAGCGACCTATGCTTTGGCTTTAAGGTCTAAGGGAAGGTCAGTACGGATTCCTAAAAGGATTAGTGCTGCTGCCCATTTGTGTGGAGGCAATGCCTTGGTGAATATGTCTGCCGCCTGATCATCGGTGTGGGTGTACTCTATCTCGGCAGAGTCATCTCTGAAGATCTCAGACAGGCAAGACAAATTAACTTTGTGTGTTCTAGTTATATGGCGAAGCTTGGGACTATATCCTTTCTTCACAACTAGGATTGTTGCTTGATTATCTTCGTGGACCTTAAGGGTTACGGAGCGTGCAAGCAACAGCTCCCATAACTGTAAGGCAGGCAAGCCTTCTTGATAAAGCGAATGGGCTAAACTAACAACTTCGCTTTCCGTGGTCGATCTAGAAGTGGATGTTTGGCGCTTGCTAATCCATGCAAGTGGGAAGAAGGAACTAGGGCCAGTTAAAACCAAGAAGCCACCGGAGGTTGAGCGTGCAGTTGATCTGTCGCCGGCAAAGTCGGCATCGACGAACAGTCTGAGCTCTAGGTCTTCAGGCTTGTCCTGAATGGTACCTACTAACCTGTAGTGTGGTGTTGAGGCTATATACTGGATTAATCTTAGGACCTTCTTATCATCCCCCCTGGACCACGACTGGACCTTTGTGGCCAGATCATTGATAGGCTTGATGATATCGGGACGTGCAAGTCTACCTAACCAAAGGGCTTTCATCAAAATCTTACATGCATTTGGAGCTAGTTCCCCTTTAGTTTCATCATCTTCAATGGTGATGGATCCCTCAGGTGGAAATGGCGTGGCTGCATGCTTGAGTTTGGTGACACCAGTTATTGATTTATACAAATCTACGGTCTGCTGAGCGTAGTCTGCCATATCAAAAACCATACCATCTTGGGCTTGGAAGGCTGCACATTTTTCATGACCTTCGGTCTTGGAGAGTGGGGTAACAACATGGTTGCGTCCAAGAATCCTATAGATGGGCTCTGGGGGTTCAATGTCTACCACAGAAGTTAACTTGCTCCAGAATGCATCATGCTGGTCGGCGGGGCCAGCTAGAGTTAAATCGTCTACATAAGTTGACAGAAGTAACTTTGTATCTGGGAAGTAAAAGTTTCCTGGGTATTCTTGAACTTCCTGTCCACCAAGGTTCTTGATGATGACTTTCAGGTGTTGTTCCCACAGGCCTCCGGCATCAGGATGACCGTATAAGGCTTTAATTAAGAGGACTACGGGCTTAACAAACTGTTGTTTCCAATACTTAGGGCGGAGCTCCGGGGGAAGCTCAATCCAGGTTTTGTATTTGGAAGATAACAGTGCTTGGACGTAAGCTTTGACTGCATCTGCAGCCGTCGCGCGGTTACCCGGCAGCGACCCATACGCCAGGCAGGCGTTTAGCCCTTGGACGGAGGTGGGATTTGCGCCGAGTTCTTGGTAAACCGCGGCTGCACCATGTTCGTCCTTTGCGCAGTCTCCTCTGTACACAATGCGCCCCTTCATTTTGTGAAGGTGGTCTGCAAGCTCGTAGAATTTAATGGACGCGATGGTCATGAGTTGACCAAAGTGCACTGACACACCCGAAGCCTTAGCCTCTTTGCGTACATCTTCCTTCTCGCGGACCGAACCAAGATCCCAAGTACCAGCCTTAACCAAAGCGTCGGCTTCGGCACGAATTGCCTCGAGGGCTTTGGGATTGGACAGCATCTCTGCACGGGATAAGAGCTTAGTGACCATTGCCTTGATCTCAGGCGTTGGCGCCTTTGGGTCTTCCAGGTGGAAGGCTTGGGCGATCAATTGTTCATGGTCAAGAAGTTCTGTAACCAACCTATTAGCGGTGGGGTCTGATTCAACAGCTAGGGCTAAATCTTCAAAACCAGCTAATGGGGATACATGCTTCAGGTGCTGCTCAATTTCCCTATGGGGTTGAGGCTCGCTAGTTGCCGGTCGGCAAGGCATAGCAGGAACGGACTGCTGGGCGCATTTTGAGGGATACAAAGCTTGCGCAATTAAACTAGTCATTTGGGGCGGATACATTGCGGAGCGAGTGGTCTCAGCTCCCTCACATCTGGAATGAGGTTGCTGGCATCGGCACCGCATATCTTGAAACGCCTCTACAATTCGGGGAGAAGTGGTCTTGAGTTTCCATGGCTTTTTGATGGGATAACCATTTCTGTCGGTTAAACCTACGGTACATCCTTCAAAACCAACGGTCATAAACTGGGGATGCTTCTCAAAGAATGCTACAACGTCAGGCCTTTTCCAGCCAGAGCAAGGTCTTGGCCATTCAAACGTTACAGTACCACCATGATTGAGAACCCTTTCAGCGCGTTTGGAAAAACTCTTAAACAACCGTTTGGACTCTTTGACCTGGTGGGCAAGCTTCCTAATGAATGCGGCACCACCCCTCTTCCTATTGATGTACTGCCAAGGGGATCCGGATGTGCAAGGGATAGAGGCCCACATATGTGGAGGTGCAACCTTAGCGGCTTCATCTATCTGATAGTCTAGTTGCTCACATTGTGACTCATCTCCCAGGTCTATCCTGTCCTTACAAAGTCTAACATGATTAATGCCATATTCTTGGTGAGTAAAACCCATCTGGGAGTCCTCAGAACAAGCAAATTCAAACATGGTTGACTTGGCATTGGGTCTGGAAGCTTTCTTGGCAGCTTTCCGGCTCCTACGATTATCGCGGTTAGTTGGCTTACCTACAGCGGGGCAACCAAAAACAGGCAGCGACTTTTGACATAGGTCGGAACATCGATTGGCAACTTGGGGAAGAATAGCTACACCAGAAACGGAAACAGCAGGCTCGGCTGGAGCACTGGGTTCGGATGACCCTGGTACCTCACCTCTTATGAAGATTTCCTCAACCAATGCTCTGTCCTCTACGGAGAGGTGAGATGGTATCGGATCGGGATCAGGCAGATCCTCACCGTGGAAGATGATGCCATGTGCTTCATCATCCCTGTCTTCTGCTTCTGTCTCACTTGTGGGTGGTGGAGCTTTCTTTTCTTTTTCGGCTTCTTTCTCTTTTTCAACCAACATTGCGAAGCGGGCTCTGCACTCATCAGTGTGCACGCGCGAATGGCCAGTGCAGCCTTTGCAACCAGGGGTCTCTTTCCACTTAAGGATACGGTCTACGGTTATATAAACAGAACGACTTTTGAGACCTGGTGTAGAGGGTGAAGCTATTCCGCCCTCCTTGGGGAAGGGCACATCCTTTAAGGCATATTCAGGCAACTTAAGATCATCTGGGTTATCCCCCCTGATGAGAGCTTGGTGGCGTGAAAAACCTACTGGAAAAACAGGGTCACCTTCAGGAACAAAGATTTCTGCTTCTGGAACATCAACGGCTGAATTCCCACCTCTAGTGCGATACTCTTGGTAATCTAACACCCTTAAGATATTTCTATATCGGAAACCGGGATCAATCCTCCAACCCAAAAACAGACCAGGTGACATGTTGGGCTCCAAAGTCCTTTTGGTGGGTGACTTCCTACGGTAATACACTAACTGACCAAAGCATAACCTCATGCCGTCAAACTTATTCCTAGTAAGCGACTCCCATTGGGTTTTGTCGGGGTCAGCTATTGAAGGCTTGTCGAATGACATTGAAAGGCAAGCGTATGGATAGCTATATGTGTGATACTCATAGGGAAGGCCAGATTGGAGGTGAATAGTGCGGCAACATTCTTTCTCCTCCCGAACATCTCTCTCGAGGATGGCATTGTGGGGCCATCTGTTCGGCAACGAGGTTTCCGGAACCATGCCTACGGCATGTGCCGCCTGCTCAAGCTCGCCTGCTTCGTCCATTTTGATGAACGTTCGGGTGGTGAGCTCTGATCCACGCAATCCTAAGAAATGCCTAAAGTTGCGAGCATGCGCGTCAGCAGTACGTTTAGACAATGGGTATGCAACACGCGCACCAGAGTACGCATCGCGGATGACATGATGCGACCTTATTCCCCCTATACCTACACCCAAGTGTTCGGACCCTTTAGCTAAGATAACGTCATCAGTAGCAAGCTGTTCCAGCGGCTGCTTTGGGGGATCAACAAAATCATCGGCTTTGCCATCTTTGACATGTGAAACCCTCATGGCGGTATCTTTTGCTATGTGGCACAAAGGACAATAGGGATTTTTGGGAAAATGGGTGCGCAAATGTTCAGGGCTAGTGGCTTGCTGCTTTAGAACTTCATCCTTGGGCGGCTCACCATCAGCTAGCTCTACCAAAAGCTTATCATCCATTGGGTGTTTTGGCTCCGACGCGCTAGGGGGCCCAGCAGCGTCCTCAACAGGCTCGGGATCTAGAATTTCATCTAATTCTGAAGGACTAGGAAGGTCACTACCACCAAAGCTAGGGGCATAGCCAGGGTCATTAGGATCTTCTTCATCATCAGCGGGAGCATCAGTTTCCACAGGTGGAGCTGGCACGGCAGTTGAAACAGGAGCAAGGTGCTCGCTGGGCACAAAATGGCGTGGGGTCAACTCTTCATCATACTGGGGAACATATTCAACTACCCTAGATGCACAGATTCTAGCATTCCGGGGAACTTTCATCCTACACCTGTTGATATTTTCTGGAGCTATCAAGTAGGGGACATTCTCTCTAGGATCCCAGACAAACATGTAACCCTTATCTATGACAGTCTTACCAATGCTTTGTGCGGGAGGACATTCTTTAAGGACATAGACCTCTTCACCTTCAAGAATCTTACTTCCATTAAAGGCTAGTGACTCTTGGCCAGGCTGGCTGCCACCTCCGGTAGCAAAAGCAACAGGATTGGGTGATTGCTGCAAGTGCTCCTTCATGGCTGGTGTGAGGGCTTGGCGTCCGATCAAGTGTCTACCTGCGGCCGTGTCCCAAAGCCAGGGGATGGATTTGGAGGCCTTCATTGGCATGGCATTGATGGGGTCAGGATTATTAGTCGCGCCATGGGCAGCGACCTCTGGGATTATGACAGTTGCCATACTAGCAGCAGCTTTGGCAGGGGCTTTACCGCTTTTACCAAGTGCTCTAGGAGGAGGTCCCTTATACTTGTTGGTGTCTGAGTGGAGGAACGCGCACGACTTAGCTTTGCATGCATTGTATGCATAGAACATGCAAGGGGTCTTGGCCTTTTCGGAAGCGCTCATGTTTGCTACCTTCTTGGCTTCTTCCCCACGCGGGGTCGTGTTGCCCTTTCGGTTGGGCGGAGGCGGCTTTGGACCGGATGGCTTGGCCTTGGGCTTCGCTTTCGGGGCAGGAGCTGCCTTCACGTCCTCCTTTTTAGGGGTTTTCTTTGGTTGAGGATTACCCCCCCCTGAACCCTGGCTCTTAGGCGTGGCCTTAGCTTTGGGATTAGGGGTTGGTGCAGGGGCACCAGCGATTTTA
Organism: Cladocopium goreaui; assembly: GCA_947184155.2. Classification (NCBI taxonomy): domain Eukaryota; class Dinophyceae; order Suessiales; family Symbiodiniaceae; genus Cladocopium; species Cladocopium goreaui. Next base: position 525,906 of record CAMXCT020003868.1, read on the forward strand.
TCATCGGGGGTTTGTTGCGTGCCAGCATAGCCAGCAGCAGGCTTCAACTTTAGCTGCTTATCAAACTCGGCGCGATTACGCTTCTGCTGATCAAGTTGGATGGCAAGTTCAACCTTAGACCATAACCAGTCAGTGGTGCGACGATGGCTATCTAGTCGGGCTTCCCTAGCTTTAACAACTTTTGGGGCGATCACGGCATTGCGTTCTAGTTCGTCGATGAGATGGTTAAACAGCGTTTGTTGTCGCGGTAAATCCTCTAAGGGGATGGTAGACATCACGTAAATATACTTATCCCTAAAGGCCTCTAAGTCGGCTACCGTGTTACCAGCGACCCTAAGGGATAACAGATTCCGCTCGCCAAGCATGCCAATGCGGTCACGCTCCAATTGAAAATGTTTGAATATTTTACGCAACATCGCGCGCCCGCAAGGCATTGCACCACTAGCTGCGCGCTCTGCTTCTACCATTTGCTGAAAAACAAGGCCAAACCTACCGCGCTTACAGGTCTTTATGAGCCTGGAAGCGATCTCTCGATCGGTGTGGGGGTACCTAGGATCGGCTTGAAGAACAGCTTCATCAATGGTTAGGCATTCTTGGGCCCATTGGTAAACTTCATTACCGGGGGTCTTTTGGAGTTTGCCTATTGACATCAACACCTGATTGATATATCCACGGGCTTGACCTGCGTTTTCTGGTGGATTCGGAAAAACCATGTCAACTAAGGATTTTATCCTAATGGTATCTTCTTCATCATCCGCGTAGTTAACAGCAGGTGGCTGTGGGGCTAAATAGGGTTGGTTCATGGTGAGATGCGGGCATTCGATCTCTTCATGGAGGTCACCACAAATCCTACATTCAGTAAGGACTAATGGGGCACGCACTGAGTGGAACTCACCAGAATCCGAAGAGGACTCTGAGCTACCTGAATCAACTGATCTATTAGCAGAACCAATATGGTGATAAGATGTGGTATTGTCAGCAACTAAACCCTGTTGCGCCAACGGAAGTGGCGGCAACCCTGGCGGCAACACCTGCTGCGGTGGAGGTGCACGACCTATGGATCCAAAACGAGAGTTTGCACAGGGAGTGCCCGCAACACTAGCATTGGTTGGACCTAAGCCCGGTGCGCTAGCAGCAGCGCCCTTTGGGGGCGTGCACGGAGGTGCTATCGGCAGGGGTGCAGGGGCAGTAAGCTGCTGAGATTGTTGTTGTTGCATCTGTTGAAGTTGCTGCTGTTGCGATTGCAATGCATTGGTCAATCTACTCACTTCAGCTAAAAGTTGATGGACTAAAGCTGATTCTGTTGGATTCGAACCACTTGCAACATTAGCGCTAGGTACCATGGCATTTGCTGGCATGGACAAGTTGGCAACTGCCAACTCCGCAGGTTGGGGGTTCGCTATAACAGTCACGGGTGTGGCACCCGGAGGGTGAAAAGATTGAGGCATGGTCGGAACAACATTTGGTGCTACTTCATGGGATGATTGGCCAACAGAAACCCTGGGGGTGGCCCAAGTAGTTGCCTCAACAACCACTGGATTTGCAACCTCTTGCAGGGGAACTGGAGTATTTTGTGGGGAACCAAAAGGCCTAGCACGAACATCTGGTGTTTGAGCTGGAGCTGGAACATGACCCTCAAATAAATTGAAGTTTTCCATAGTTTGCTCATCTTCAGGGATTACCCTTCGACTTATATTTCCTTGGGGAAGATCCGCAAGTAAGTCCATAAGGGCAGAACCTGAAATGGGGGAAACTGGAACCGGGGATGCTACAGCCAAGTTGTTTTGGCGTCTGGCTTCTGCCAGCTCATGCTCCAGGAGAGCAATCCTAGTATCCCTTTCAATTATTTCAACTTCCCGAGTGGCCAATTGTTGGTTACCCAAATTGATTTGTTGTTGAAGTGGTCTGACATTAGATTCCACAAATTGTTGGGCTTCTCGTTGCAAAACCGCTTGACTCTCTAAGACTTCCTGCTGTGCTTGTTGCCTAGCCCCAAAAACAAATTGTTGGGCTTGTTGGGTGAGGTTATGCTCAAACAACTCCGAACCCCTGTCCCTCTCAGCCAAAGCGGCGTAGGCTTCCTCTTGGTTGTGCAAGATGGCCCTTGTCGCTGCGTCGCGCATTTCTGCAGCGACCTGACCAAAGTCGGATTGCTGCTGTGCGATGACTTGTCTAGCTTGGAAGGCTTCTAATTGGGATTGGATAGCAACATTACTAGCATGGTCTGCGATAGTGGCGGCATGGTGCGCTTGGGTTACAGCAGCACCCGCAAGGAAAGTGGCTTGGGTTGCACTAAGGTCTACAGGATTATCTTCATCAGGACTATTGCTTGGGTTTGGACCATGGGGACCCCTTTGCCTAAATCTATTTTGTTGAGATGCTTCCACACTAGTATCAGATGACTCATCAACACGCATGGCATCCCTAGTTGAAGGCAACTGGATTCTTCGTGGAACCAGGGAGGTAACAACCGCCGGGACCCTTGTTGCATTTGGATTAGAAGTTTCAGGACTACTCCTTGACCTACTGTTAGATGAACTAGGATCAGAAGGGGGAGAAATGCCTGACATCTTGACCCAAACTCGGCTGAACTTTTGCGCTCAACTGCAACGATGTGATCCAACGCGAGCTTTGCTCAGCGTCCCAAGCAAAAGTGTGCAGTGATGGGACAAAAGACCAATGCAGCACAATACTACCTCAACCAACAAAGTCTTCGCAAGTTGGATATTAAGATAATAAAGTGCAATTGAAATTAATTCAAGTTGTGTTGAAGTTCGGATGCAATACGGCTTCGCTAGCGGTAATGACCCTAGCTCTGACCGCAAAACAACACTGAACTAAAAACAAAAGGCAAAAGGCAATTGGACAATGGACACTTGGCAAACGACAAGGACAGACCGACGAACGTAGCGAGCAAGCTCAGCTACCTCGGCGTTGAAAGCCTATCGGATGCTGTAGAACCGCTGGACTTGTGCCAGGGTCTACCAAAGTGACTTATCGTCCTGGCCCCCAAAATTGGGGTAAAACTGATTGGTCCTAAGAGGAACTGGGCGGCGATTTTCCAGGATCCCGGCGACCCCTTCAAGACGTAACCAGTCCTCCACCTCAGCAATCCAGCAGAGCTCCCTGTCAGAACGCCCCTCTGAGCGGATGGTTTTGATGCCGAGCTGCCTGCACTCGTTCAGGATGTCAGAACGGTCGTCGATGAGACAATGTGCCTGAAGAGCGGAGATAATCGAGGATTTGCCCTGCCTACCGCAAGGATAGCGTGCCAGGTGCACTTCTCGAAACGGCAATCCTTCCGCAATGAGCTGGCTGATCACGTGCTCGGCACCGGCCTTGGTGCTTTCAATCTTGGATTGGCCGGCGTATGAGACAATATGGAACTCAATTTGATTACCAGCAGTCCTAGTCAATGACCGAAACTTATCAACTAAGCGGGAAGACAATTCACCTATGGGGTTGAGAGCCTGGTCAATGGTATCGTGCCAGTCGATACAAACAACTACGTTGGATGTATTAACGTGGACTACCTTAGAGACTAAGTTGGGTTGATGCTGGTAATGTCGCGGCACAGAGCCAGCGACCCCCTCAGGCCGATCTGGTGTTGGGTCAGGTAAAGGCCGCCCACGGACGTGGGGTGCAAGGCCAGAGCCTGAGCTTGGTGCCTCTTGCTGTTGCTGTTGTCCTGCGGGATCAAGTGGTGGCAAGTCTCGGGACGGCGGACCAGCAGGTCTTGGCCCCCCAACTCCTGGCGGAGGGGGTTTTACGGGCTTAAGATTAGCTGGATTAGGGGGAACTGGCCTATTAGGTCTTGGGGGAATTACCACAGGTGCAGCGGGTGCTGCAGGTGCAGCCGGTGCAATGTCCACAGGTGGACGTTTCCAAGGCAGATTCTTCTTTTTCTCTGGAGCTGGTGGCAATGGTTCAGGCCTTTGGGGCGTGTCGGGGACAGCAGCCCCCTTTGCACGGATTGGCACAGGAACGGAACTAGCTCTTTTGCGAGACTTAGATGAAATCTTATTGGAAATTGGTACTTCCCTTCCCCTTTGTCTGGCAGCAACTGCGGGCGCAGTTTCGGCTGAGGGTGCTCTTGACCTGGATCGTGCAACGGGAGAGCCGGCTGGCTCTGATACGGTTTCTGTCGCGACACGGGCTGTGTCAACGACCCCAGTTCCAGCACCTTGCAAAGATTGCCTCCAGGGATAAGCTGAACTACTAGAACCGCTTAATGGGGGAACAGTCAAAGATGGTACTGTTGGGGCTGCAGGTGGTGGTGCAGTAGAAACTGGATCTTTTCTGGGCTGTGCCGGCTTATCACGTTGGATTCGGGAGGTTCTTATGTTAGGACGCTGTCTCTTTGGAGGCAATTGGACGGGCAGGGGTGCGCTCAGCGAAGCCAGCGTCGAAAGGTTCTTGCTGGCCAACAAATGCCTGACCTGATGAAACAAACCTGGCGGTTCGAGTCTCAGCAGTTTCAGAGCCCTCAGATTCGGTACCGGGGTTATTGGTGTCAAGATTATAAGCACTGTTGGGGTCTAAATTACTTGAACCAAGAACAGTACGATGGGATCTAAGTGCAGGATCACGCCACAACGAGTCGGGAAGCTCGTGTGGGTTGACCCCAAGCTCTGGTGCCACGGCGTGCGGCACAATGAACGGCAAAGTCTGCGGCGCGTACGCGATCGGAGGATCAGCGACCCTAGCCCAGGTGCCAGCGGAGTCAATTCTAATTTCGGGGTAACCGTGCACTTGGGGTCTTAAAGCAAGAGGTCTCCTAGAAACACCGGTTATGGTTCGGGCTCTATAAAGTTCTTGATTAAGTTCGATGCGTTCACGGGTCTCCCTTGGGACTAGATTGACAGGCAATGGCGGATTGGACCTAGTTCTTTTAGGCCTACGACGGCGCGCGGAAACCTCACGGCCGTGTTCAGTTGTTGTAAAGTCAGGGAATTCAGGTTCACCTTCGGCCTCAACCTCAACTTCAACCACTTCGTCCTCCTCAAAAACCTCCTCTTCCTCCTCTTCCTCCACCCACTGCTCCTCTTCAGGCGGTGGATCGTTGGGATCCTCCGGAGCAGTCTCTCCTCGCGCCTCTGCTGGTCGGGAACTGCGGGCAGCGAGCTCCTGTGCAGTTGGCGGCGGATGAGATGGTGGTGGTGGAAAATTATCACCGGGTGGTGGTGTATTAGGAGGTGGTAATGGTGGTAAAGGTGGTTGTTTATGAGAGGGCGGACTAGGGGCAATGTTATTAGGCGGAGGTGGCAAACTTTGAATCCTATCTGCAAGGGTCGTGGCACTAGAATCAGGAGCTTTAGGCCTAGCTTTAGCTGGTGGCTTAGCAGGGCTAGCAGCTGGGACTGGTGCTACGTCGCGCCCAGAGGCAGCGACCCCTTGAGAATCTGACTTTGGGGCTTGTGGGACCGGATGGACAGAAACAGTAACCCTTGGACGTGGAGGGACCGCTGGCTCAGGTGGCCTTCTCAAAGAAGGTTGCCAGTTTGGCGGTGGGTGCCCAGGCTCCTTGGGTCCTTGCTGGACCGGAGTTGGACCTGCGCTTCCACTTGCCGCGCCAGCAACGGGTGTTGCGGCAGCAGGCCTTTCCACTTTTGGATGGGGTTGCTGCTGTGGGCCTACGTATCTATAATACCTATCCCACTCTTCTGGGCGTGGGTGCTCTGCCCCTAAGATGCGTTGATTGATGATCCTTTTTGGGGGTAGTTCACCAGAGTTTATCACTTGCTCAGCGTGTGATGTACCTCTACGCCTGTCCAAACCGTAGGTGTGTGCCCACTCTTTGTAAGGGATGAGGATCTGGTAGGCCAAAGCTAAACACTGTGATGTTGGGAACTCCTCAACAAGTCTTGAATGAAGAGCTATCAACCAGCGAGTGCTTTCGTCGGCGTATTCGTAAGAAATCTTTCTTAACCAAAAGCCACCTACGATGTCCCCTCCGGAATTGTGGTAAAGCCAATTTTGGTATGCCTCGAAGTCGTTCCACCACGCTCGCTTTGCTTCTTGCCACCTGGTTTGAGCACCGCCCCTGCTGGATCGAACCCTTGTTCGGTGGGCTGTTGATGAACTAGCGGGGGAATGTCCTACTTGGATAGGATCGGCACCTGGGTCAACAAGATTAGGGCTAGTTGGTGGTGGGACTATTTGATCGGGGCAACTAGTGTTGGCTTCTGTCGCGACACCGGATGTGTCAGCGACCGCAGGCTCAGGCACGGATGCAGATGGTTCGGATGCAACGGATGCTTCTCCTACTGGACCCGCCACGTCACCTAAACCCAGAAGATCGGCAGATTCAACCTGTTGTTGGTCTTCTTCAGCTGGATCTGCAAAATCTGTTGTGTCAATCTCGTCGGCTTGTTCCAAAAGAGTTGAAGAATCTTGTTGAGGATCTACTTCTTCTTCTTTTGCTCGATCAATGTCCGTGAAAGCAGCTTCCGCTGGGTTACCCAAATCAGAAGGTGGTTCCAAAAATGACTGATCTTGAATCGAAGTGTCAACCCCAGTTTCCTCCGTCGCGACGGGATCGTCAACGACCTCTTCTGGCAGGCCAATTGCTGAGATTACCGCACTGATGCTCTCGGCCTCGTGGATCTCCTCCTTAACCTCTACCAGTGATCTGTGGGGATCTGTAGAGTCTGTCACAACGGAGTCGACACCAGACGGCACGGGCGCTTGTACCTCAGACAGATCGGCCCAGCTTTGAGACGTCTCAGCTACCGGTTCAGCAGGCCACGGAGGGGACACCTCAACGCTTTCTGCTTCCCCAGCTGCCTCGACTCCCTCGGCTGGTGTTACCGTCGCGCTGGAATCAGCAGCGACCTGTTCCGAACTGCCTGTGGGCATGCAACAAAGAACAGTGAAGTGCGAAAAGAAGTTAGGGCCTAAGGCAGGTTTTACCGGATTAGGTTCCCTAACAAAAGCCTTACGGCTGATAACCAGTCAAACAGGGGGACGAACCAGGCACCCACAAAAAGGAGGAAACCCAATCCGGTAAACCCTGCATGAAACAATCAACAAGTACGGACGCTATTTTCCGCACTTGAGCCATGACATCGGGTACACACTAATTACACCCAGGTGGTTGTTAGGGTGGACCTAGTACTACCCTCTAATCTATGGCTACACTACATACTTAACGCTTCTAAGTATGAGGTGCTACTCTACATTAATGGGAATAGCTACTTTGAATTATAGTTGGACTCATAGCTATGGCAATGCTCTACATAAGACCTACTACCTATGCTGTACATAGTGGGGCTCAGGGGTCGGTATATTTCAACTGATAATGATCATAATAATGGTGATTCATGATGATTAATGATGATCTGGTTGGTGGTTTCAACCTACCCGGCTGAAAAATTATGGAGTTCGTCAGTTGGGATCGGTTTATTCCCAACTGACTGGACAAATAAAAGTCATGTTCCAAACTCCAAACCACCAACCAGTACATGTCTGTATCTCCATAGTTTATATGGGATTTCCTAAAAATGATCCCCAGCTGTTCCAACATTCCATGATGTTCTGGTGATTTTCCACCGTGCGGTGGCGAAGCCAACAAAATCACAGCCCGATGCGCCAACGGCTCTTATTCTCCGGGGAACCCCCAGGTGAAAATTTCGAAATTGAAACAGACCCCCATGCGAGTCAACAGGAGAAAGCCATAAAAATGTTATTTTGTCTAGGGATGTTTAGGGAACATGATGAGGAAAACCGGTGTAAAATTCAATGGGGTATTTTCAGGGAAAGCCAAGAAGCATATCTTCGATTGAAATTGATTGAATCTTAGTGATAGGAGTTTTTTTGGGGAATATCCTGAAATGTCTATCACTCAAACACGGTAAGAAAACAAGGGATTCAAGATGGTTTAAGCATTGCAGTTTGCGAGATTTACCATGAAGAAGAAGTGAGATTTCACCGGGCTTTACATACCTAGTATAAATGGGAATCAACAACCATTTAGGGGGAATAAGCAACAACAAATGAGCTTATTCACCAACAGTGGATGACCTTGGAAACCCTGCAGCATTTCTATTTTTTGTTGGTACCCTGGGCATGGAATACTTGGGGGTGCAGTTCCAGTGAACGAAGTGGTTATATAACATTGTATAATAACTGTAGGAGGGTTATATCATGTTATATCCCAATTTAATCCAACTTATTGTTACATATTATGTGTTATTACAATGGTGAAAAACCCACAAAAATAACACCAACTGCATTTTGCTCAAGATTCCCCAATTTACCCTCTTGTAAATTAACATAGCTATTGAACATTGCACCTTATAGTTGATTTACCAATTAAAGATGATGAGTTTCCAGTTCGCAAACTGTGAACGTTTAGCATGTCGGGTATGATAAACGATGAGCAGCAACGCAGGCCGCAGGTGGTGCTGACTAGTCATGGGAGATCTCCAGTCGTCACCATCCTTAAGCGTTTCAGTACGAAGTCATGGTCTCTGGATGATTTGGAGCTACACCGGCTACACCCATGACTTATGAAACTGAACTTATGAAAAAAATATGGTCATGTCAAGTCTCAAACCATACATTTTGGAGGACAAAAACATGTTGACCCATAGCCGCTTTCAGGTGGTATGTGCTGTTTGAGATGGATCAGAGTTGCAATCCTAAGTATAAACCTGGCTGAATTACAGCAACCACATCAACTAGAAATCTTCGGCCACTTGGAAATGATTCCCCTCCTAACCATCATATAGCGTGAAGGTAGAAGTAGAACATGGTGCGTGATATGGTGGCAACCAATCATTAAAGAACCATATCGGCCTGGTAAAACCCAAGTTTACCTCAGGAGAGTGATAAAATAATACCCCAAAAAAGGTGGTATGATTTGGTTTATGGTTATATGTTTGGTATTCAGCATATGTCCCAGTTTGGGGACACACTTCCATTAACTTGAAGATCAACCATAGTGTCATGGATGAACACACCATGGCTTAACCATGGTGCTACTCCTTAATTGGTAACCCCCAAATGAAGCAGCCGTTTATGGCCAGGTCAGGTCAGGTCATATAGAGTCGTATACCAAGTAAACCCCGACGGCTGGGACGGCATTGGCTTAATGAAAATCATATCCCATGACGGATCCATGGTGCTGGTATATACCCTCTGGTAATTTAACGTAGCTATTGAAAATGGCCATTAATAGTTGATTTTCCCATGAAAAATGGTGATTTTCCATAGTTATGTTAGTTTACCAGAGGGTATGCTAACATGACTGGGGTATATTGATGGGATCCATGGCACACCATATATATTATATATGATGCTAAAAGTGTGGAAATCCCAAACTGGTCCTGTCACTACACCATGGGGGCATCAAATTCTACAAGTCACAGCGACCCCAAACTCACCGGGCCGGGTGGTTCTGCGCCAAGTCGCCGCTACTTTGAGCAGTGGCCGGATATTGCCGGGATGGTTGGTCGAAAATCAACATGTTGGGTTTGTGAAAACATTGGCAGTAGCCGAAAACACCAATACGTTGTACCCTCTGGTAAACTAACCTAACTATGGAAAATCACCATTTTCAATGGGTAAAACCACTATAAATGGCCATTTTCAAATAGCTTTTTGTATGCTTACCAGGCCGGGTAATCACCCTTTCAGTCAAGCACTGGTCAAGCAAATTCATCTCCAACCAGCAGCAATTTCTTGCTTCACCGGGGTTGTTGAGCCCTTGGTTCACCAGGATTTCACAGGACCAGTGGAGCTACGGTACCAATGCCATATTTGGTGGGGACCCTTTAGCCACAAGTCCTGGTAGGTACCTCCAGTTTAGGCTCCTGAAATGGCCAGTGAATATACAATTGGTTTAAGGAACCAATTGCAGCAAACCATGGTTTTGCCGTTTTGCCATTACCAAATCAACACATTTTTCGGGAATTCCAGCCAAATCTATGACTCGACAGTTCTATTTTGTCAATATGTTTATTAGCATCATTCCGTCGTTGCGACTCTCCCACGTTAACCAACAGGTGACACATCTCCTCATGAATCCACGGAAACTGTCCGAAACAAAACACACAATTTTATGATATTTTAAAAAAATCATCTTGCAGGTTCGCAATTCCTAAAAGCCACTGACAAAAATACGTCTCCAAATTCATCAACTTCAATTGCCACATATTTCAACAAAAAAAACTCATCACATAGCCTAGAAACTCATGTCTGATAACAGCTCACAACACCGGTGCCGTCTTCATCTTGGCCACTTTGGGTCTCTCCGCCATCTGCTGCTGTTCCGCGGCGTTGACGCTGGGCGAGGCTTGCGGGGACTCGAGCGATGACAACGTGGAGCGTGCGCTGGCACCGCCCGAGATGCCGCTGATGCTTGTAGTCATGGGCTCCACCAACACCACGGTGCCCGGCCGGGGCGGGTGCTCCGGTAAAGGTGGCAAAGGGCGGCCGGTGGAGTCCTGAGAAAATGCGGGGGGGTGAAGTTTGATGAACCTTGGCGGTATATTGTTTGACATTTTGTCACATGAGTAATCATAAGTATAGATAAGTTCTGTATTATACACAATTATATAGCTATGCTTTATCAAACGAAGTTTCATTTGAACATTTCCGAGTTACGGACGATGGTCATGGTTAGCATTCACACCATCATGTCAACCACATCTGCATGCCAACCACTGTCAAGTAATTAGTTGGGAAGTGGGTGAAAACACTTTTCTTGTTGGTGGTATACCTACCCCTCTGAAAAATATGAGTTCGTCAGTTGGGATGATTTTTCCTATATATATATGGGAAAATTATAATATTTCACTAACCTGAATTAAGGCCATTTGGGGATGATTTCCCTTATTAACGATGATTCCAGTGAGGTCGCAGTGAGGTCGTTATAATTTGCCCAGATATATGGAAAAATAAAAGTCATGTTCCAAACCACCAATCACTTTTGGATGCGAAACCCTGCGTTTTTCTTCTGGGGTCGCCCAAGTCGGGTGTCTGTTTCCGCTGGTGCGGGCCTTGATTAAAAACTGGCATGTTCGATGCACTGTTGGAAGATGAAACTGTAGTGCGAGTTCGTTTTACCAAACAAACGCAAAAAAAACTGCGGTGATCAGAACTTTTTTTGGAGGATAAGGTTGGCAAACTGTAGCCAGAGTTCGATTTCACATAAAAGTTGGAACAAAAATGAAGGAACCGGCGCACTTTTGGAGCATGAGGTTTGCTAAATTCATTGGTTCATAGGTTCCTTGATGCATTGATTCAGTGAATCATTGATTCACTGAGTCAGTGATTAACTGATTCGTTGAATCGTTGAATCATTGATTCATTGAATCATGGAGCCATAATTAATTCCTTGATTCAGTGATTCACTGCTTGATTGATCAATTCTTGATTTTAGTGCTTCATTGGTTTATTTCCGTTCATCGATTCAGTGATTCGTTGGGATCTCGGCCGCCAAAAATGCCCGTTCGTTGACTTTAGAACTTCACAACACTTCATTGTTTCTCATCTCAAACACTTTCCTAGGCAATTTTCTTAAAGTTGGTATCTTTTTTTTCCAAAACTTCCGCCACGGCGCGGGCCGGCACTACCTGGTATTTATGAATTCTACTATATACTATCTTTGCATATTATATATATATATATTCTATGTATATATATATAATTATACATTCTATAAAATTCTAAATATACATATATATATATATAAATACATAAATATCATTGCAAATATAAATAAGCATATATATATACACTATACAGAGAGTCAGGCGATGATTCAGCGAGATAGTAGTGAGATAGTCCGATAATCGGCCGTAATTTTGTTGGATGGATCTATAGCGGTTTGTGATCCATATTGGTTTGTTGGATCATGGAAGATATTGGGTTTGTAAATTCCATATGGAGATGATGGGGCCCGGCTCAGACTCTGGGAGATGAACGATTGTTACCGATGGTTGGATGAGGAAGTTCGAAACTGAAAATGTAAGAAACAAACAACATGTTTGATAGTCAAAAACAAATGGAAGGATCAAACTTATGGAAGTTTTGCACAAGAAAAGGTCGTAAACAAGCTACTTTTGTGCCTTAGAACTTCAGCATATCTGCGTTTTTTTTGAACTCACATGGCGGCTTCCTCAGATGGGATGCCCCATTTTAAGAACCCCCCCACATGAGTCTCCTCAACATGACCCATCACTTGGATAAACCCAGGGGTTCCTGGATTCGAGCGGACCTGCCTGTTTTTTTTATTGATTCTCAGTATGTATCCCACTATGCTTCCAGCGTAAATTCAAGTTGTGATTAATAAACCACTAGGGGTCAGTCAACCCCCACACAGGAAAAATGTTTTGGCAATACTAACATGGGTTGGTCCGCCTTGATTAATATACCGAGGGGGTGTACCTCCCCAATTAATCAACCCCCACAGAGAAAATCCCCTTTTTGTTTGCCATATGCAGTCACATGCTTTGAGCACCACTCCTTCAAGTCTTACACAGAGCTTTCATCCTGACAAACCTCTAATACAATCATACGGGTTGAGTAATTAATTACTGTGTTGGGTGAGGCACTGTGTTGGGTTGGCGCCAGCCTTTCTGTGACTTTGCAGTCACAGGCTTGTGACTTTGCAGTCACAGACTTGTGACTTTGCAGTCACAAACAGGCTCAGTCTTGCAGACTTGGTTCAAACCAAATTCTTGGCTAAATAAAAAAACATGTCCTAAATGATCAATTTCTTTATTAAAATTCATTTAAACACCATCACTTGAGACGCCCCCAAAGGGTACCCCTCATGAGCCCATGTCCCACCCAAATAATAGGCATGTTTTCTCCCAATTTAGAATTCTTCTAGGTTCAAAAGGAAAATCAAGTGAACATAGATTGATATCAAATGAAAACCTTACCAATCTTGAGATTTATTTTTCGTTTCAAAGGAGAATCAATGGAAAGTCGATTGGTATCAGTTGACTAATCTTGAGAGTTCTTCTAGGTTGAAAAGCAAAATCAGTTGAAAGTAGATTGATATCAATTAAGATCCTTGCTATTTTTTGATTTCTTCTAGGTTTTAAAAGGACAATCAAATGAAAGTAGATTGATATCAAAGTTGATCTCTTATGACTTCAACTTAGGAGGTCGATTATTTAAAGGCACCCTGAGCAGAACCTTCTCCCTAGGTAGCTTCTGGCAGTTGATGAATCCCAGCCCCTGATCCTCATGTTCGATCATTTTCTCACCTTTTTCCCTGTCATATGTCCATTCATTGTCTGGTTGGTGGTTTCAACCCCTCTGAAAAATCATGGAGTTCGTCAGTTGGGGTTACTATTCCCGCCAACCAGTATGTCCATTATTATTTGTGGTAAATCCCCGATCAAAATCTGGAAATAGCTCAGCAAACCCGTCAGATCGCCCGTCAAAATCCCATTTTATCATGGGAAGGGTCACCATATCTCACCGTGGTTCGAACCAGTGTCCCGAGTTTTTAAATTGGTAAACATCACCTCCAGTGAACTAGTTCGATATATATATATATACCATAAACCATAAAGTGATTGAAATTATTTTTGATTTTAGCTATCATAAATCACAAATCGTAAATCACCATCATTTTTCTTGCTCCAACATGCTTCAGCCATCATTTTCCTATGCTTTTCCTATGGTTTTCATGTTAGGTTTTCATCCATAAAAAACACCACCTGGAAGAAAAACTCAGCCTCGTGCCACGTCGAGCTACCATGGACTGCAAGGATCCAACGTATTCCCCGGATTCCGCTTGAGAACTGAAGTTTCCACTGGACAGCATCATCCGCCCTGGCGACGATGGCGAAACATGGCGAAATATCCCAGGCGTTTTTAACAGGCGATATTTAACAAACATCCCAATGGTGATGATTAACCATGGTTAACTATGATTAATCATGGTTAATAATGGTTAATTATGGTTATCTATGGTTAACAATGATCATAATAATGGTGATTCATGATGATTAATGATGAACCATTGTGATAATTAATGGTAACTATGTGGCAACAACCATGGCAACTACAGCTGGTTGGTTTTATAGGGTATATCATGATGAAATGATTAATGATGATGATAACGATCTGGTGATGATTAACCATGGTGATAATTAAACAGATCATTAACCAGATCACTATTAACAGGCAATCATCATGAATCATCATTATTAACCATTATTAACCATGGTGATAATTAATGGTGAAAAAATGATCTTGTTAATCATGGTATTGATTACCAGCGTCAATAATGATTAACCATTAATAATGGGATGATAATGGTATCTTTCAAACATCCCAATGGTTAATAATGGTTAATAATGGTTAATAATGGTTAATAATGGTTATATAATCATTGTTAATAATGATCATAATAATGGTGATTCATGATGATTAATGATGATCTGGTTGGTGGTTGAGCCAACTGAATGGAAAGTCATAAAAATCCATGGTTCCAAACCACCAACCAGACAGGCTTTCAACCATCCTTTTGGTGCATTTCGCAACCACAGTATGTCGAGCTCTCAGGGGACATTTTGCAAAAATCACCGCTGAAAAGTTCGGCCATTTGGGGAAGATTTCTCGAATCCAAAGCATGATTCATCATGATTCCAGCAAGGTCACATTTCAATTTACCCAGGCTAGGAGGGTATATACCCTCTGGTAAACAAACATAGCTATTGAAAATTGCCATTTATAGTTGATTTTCATTGATTTTCCCATTAAAAATGGTGATTTTCCATAGTTATGTTAGTTTACCAGAGGGTACTGGGTTGGGTAGAGTGTGTATGGGTAATGGGTTTTCTCTCGTAGACTTTGCTCTTAAAAAGGTTGGCTCAGTGTGCATCTTCCTCCAACTTTCTATGGGGCGGAGTACAAAGCATACAGCCACTACTTGCCGATCTAATTCGATTGATGTGTATCTAGATTTAGACCTTACCCTCCAGTAAATTAACAATTTGACCCTGGTAGTCATCGGGGTTGGAAGATTAGTGAAACCACTAAAAATTGGTGATTTTCAGGGTCTATGTAAATTTACCAGAGGGTATATGATTTATATGTATCTAGATGTAAGTCTATCTATCTAATTTGATTTTTGCCGGTAAATGTTTACCCGCCAATCTATCTAGCTACCTGTCTAGCCTTGACCTTGTCACTTCATCCAATGGCAGCATTCTATCCACTGTTGCTGGTTCTATCCCTATGTTGTCCCATGGCCATGATTAAAACCGCGCTTGGGAAACCCCGTCCCAGCAACAAACCTCCACATGTAGTACCCGGCCTGGTAAACAAACAAAAAGCTATTGAACATGGCCATAGAAATAGTGGATTTTCCCATTAAACATGGTGTTTTTCCATAGGCACGCTAGTTTACCAGAGGGTAACTAGCAAGTATCGGATTATATCCATTTGTATCCCCATTGCTTTAACCTCCGTGCGTTTGTGCGTTTTGTTTATCAATGCGTTATCAATTTTATCCATATTTTGACCCAGCAATCGTCAAGGAATAACTCACAAATCTTTGATATGGGTTTGATTGAAAATAGGACTGCCAAAAGACCGCGATTAATCATTACTTGATCATGAAAAAAATGCAATTATGGTGGTTTATCCCCCATTTTCAGACCCATCCCAAAGTTATACCTTCATTATATCCTCAGAAAATAGATGACTATCCCATGATATCTCACGAAAAAACATATTCAATTCAATTCCATTAATCCTATTATTTCGATCGATTAAAATCTTCATTGATTAAAATATGACTGGTTGGTGGCTTCAACTCCTCTGAAAAATATTAGTCAAATGGGATTATTGTTCCAAATAAAATTGATGTTCCAAACCACCAACCAGTGATGGTTTTTTCCCGGTGGTAACAATATCAACCACTCGTCCGCGTCCCAGCGTCGTTCGTATTCCCCGCAGGGCCAAAATTCGCAGCCCGTACAGGCAGGACATTCAAAATCCTTGGAGTCGTCAATGGATTGGTGGAGAAATCTTCACCGGAAACCATCGACTTTCCCATTAAAAATGGGTTAAACATGTGGAATTGGTGGTTAAATATCGGGTGTTTTTCCTGGTTTTCCTGTAAATGTCCCAAAAAAAACAATCCATTGAAGTTGGCAACAGTTGCACAAGCGGAAGAGTTGGTTTTTAGCAACATAGGGTTTAGGGGATTCATATAACCAAACAGCCATTTAGTGGGACTTACCCATGGGAAATGATTTTGAAACCAAAGGCTGATACTATTAAATCATAATGGTGATGATACAGATTCACCAGTGTAACATTGTAGTATTGTTGGTAACTAATATCTGGAGAAAAAGACAGCTACAGTAATAACTC
>CAMXCT020003869.1:0-51756 GCA_947184155.2 Cladocopium goreaui
ATGATAAAAAAAATAATGATATTATATTAGGGATATTAGGGATATATTATTCACTATCATAAAAACAATAATGATATTAGTGATATTAGGATATATATTAGGGATTATGACACAGATTTTAACTCAAACTATGGGGATGTAAGTAGAACTGATGAATCATGGTTGATGATGATTCGTTGGGACAGACTTCACCCTGCATTGTGGGAATCTGTACGAATTAACATGAATTACCCTCTGGTAATTTAACATAGCTATGGAAAATCACCATTTTTCATGGGTAAATCCACTGTAAATGGCCATTTTCAATGGCTATTTTGACATAACCAGAGGGTAACCAACCAATAGAATGAAACGACCAGCCGGGTTTGGATTCCATCGCGGCGTGCAGGCCGTTCAGAGTGCCATTCGCAGTGTGTGACAGGACCCAGGAAAAAATGGGCCCCGCAGGTAGTGTCCCATGGCAGTGTGTCAAAACCAATAGTACCCCTGTAGTTCACATCAAAATAGCTGGGATTTATGGATGTTCATCCCACTAAAAATGGTATTTTCATAGGTATTGACCCATACCCCCATCTCAAAATTGGAATTTGGGAGCGAAATTCGATGGATTTCTTCAGCAAGGCTCTATAGTTACTAATTAGAGATGTGCCTGACCTGCACCTGACATGTTTCGGTCGGGCAACTTTCTTGTGTTGGATGGGCTTAGGGCTGGTCAGTTGGTTTATTGATATTTACGGATGTTTGTGTAGTATTGCCATGAACTAGTTGGCTTGTGGACTTATCTATGGATGGCTCGGTGTTATTCAATGGTATTGAGCATCTTATCCCGATGGACACCATCCCATTGTTTGCATTTTCTTGGCAATGGAAAATCCCGCATTGATAGATGATTTGATCATTCAAACCTCCATCTTGGTTGGATATTTTCTATCTAGCCACGTTGATAACACAGGAGGGTACTAAATGCCATTATATAACCATTACTGACCTTTATTAACCATTATTAATCCAGTATTAACGTATATTTACCACTATTTTCTGGGGATATTCCCTTAGATAGCCCTTAGGCCTCATATATTGGTAAGTACCTCCAATAAATTGGATCCTTGTTTTGAACAGGTCAAAAAACATCCAACCACCACTGCTATCGCTTCAGGTTCTGCGGAAACCTGGAACTCTGTTCCTGGGCGTTGAGCGATGCCTTTGTCGGAGATAGCTTCGTTTGCATTGAGGTGCTCTGTTGCGTGACGTCTGGGTGGGTTGTTGCTGGAGGACCTCCCCAAGAATAGGATTTTTATACATGGGATTCTTTATAACTCTTATTTATGGTCCTCATGAATAGGATTGTAGTCCAAATTATAAATAGTAGTATCATAACTATTATAACTCCTGAGCATAAATAGGATTATAACTCCTTATGGTCCTGAACAGTGATGGCCACGGGATGAAATAACTCCTGCAAGGTGAAGCATATCACTTGAATGGGGTAAGTTAGCCAGTTATAACTGTTAAGGGCCACCACTGTAATGAATGACAATCTGATTTCAATATATTCCAATTCAAGTTTCCAAGACATATTTCATGATATAGTGTTAATTCCAAGTAAGATTCCACTGTGTACTGACATATTACTATATTTGTTCAATATTAATTATATGACATATCATGACATTCTAGGGTCAAGAGTTGGATGGTTATCAATCCATTTTCATGGGGATTTATATCTGATGTTTGGATTCCCATGTAATGGGACGGATGACCATAACCATAACCATGAATCCGACATAACTTGAGCCTATTTGACAAGTTGATCCCATCTCCCATTCACATTAACCACCTTAATAAACCATGGTGTTTAGTGGCAGATTTTTGCACGGATGTACACACATGGGACCATGCCAGTATTATTTTCCAGTATGTTCCAGACATTACCCTCTGGTAAACTAACATAACTATCAAAAATCACCATTTTAAATGGGTAAATCAACTATAAATGGCAATTTTCAATAGCAAACTGTTAAAGTACCAGAGGGTATAATTATGACACGGCATTCTTGGCATGATATCCTATATGCAAGGTGGCCCCGTGTAGCCATCAGTTGGTTTATAAACCCCATGAACACTATAGTTATATCTACCATTACCATCCATTACCCATGAGACTCACCGGTGAACTAAGTCCACTCAGATAAGTCACCTATCAATCCAGATTTTTCATGGTTCAATCACCATGTTCTTACTGGTGCTAAACGTAGGGAATGGATGGGTTGCTGGGGGGTGCTGGGATGATTATTACTAGTGATTGTGGATCATTCCCTCATTCCCTGCTAAGCACCAGTAAGTGTTTTCCCAGTTGTCCATGATCATAAAGCCCCATGGGCCCATGTTTGTCAAAGGTGCTGGACGAGCTCCAAAGCCTCGAGCTACAGAGGCGCAACAATGATTACTTTTTGTGGTGTGACTTCGGAAATTCACTTAACTTTGGAAAAAATACTATTACTGTTATGTGATATTATTATGTTTCTATGTGCAATAGATTACTTTTTGTTGTTATATAATGTTATATACATGAATGGAAAACATCCATGTGTTTGATAGATATCTTCTTGATAGGAACATTTTTAGGAATTCTCCGTGAGGAAACTGTCACACCTAGTATCCTTTGGTAGACCAACAGTTTGCTATGGTAGTTCGCGATGGCCCATTGACTTCGACGATAAATCCCTATTAAACGTGGTGATTTTCCATAGCAGGGTTAGTTCACTGAAGGGCAAATCCAATAATAGACATCCCCGAGTTTCACATCGGTGGTATCTACCCCCAAACGGTTAGGGTAAACCAACATAGATGTGGAACATGGCATCAAAAATGATGAATTACCTTACAGGATGGTGCCAACCAGTTATAAGTTGGTTCAAAACCACCCCATTAACTATAGTTAAATCTAAGTATATCTACCATAAATCATAGAATTCTATAGTATACTAGTTTGTTATATATATATATCTATCTACCATAAACCATAGATATCTACCATAAACATCATTAAACCATAGTTAATTCAGCCACTGCCATATCTCAACCACCTCGCCTCATGTGCCTCGCGTGGAAGGAGGGGCACCTTCCGTCGTTTGGAGGCGGACTTTGACGTCATCAGTAAGGTGCGGTGCGGAGTTGCCAGCGAATGCAGCATTTTTTTGAAAGGATGAGAATGGGGATATGATGGGGATATGATGGGGATATAAACAATCATGGTATATACAACTATACATATAGTTATAATATAACCAACAAGTAGGATGACTTATAATCTGGGTAATTAAGTTATGAGGATGGTTCGGATTCGGGGAATTCTCCCAATATCAGCCCAACATTTCAGCTTTGTGAATTATTGTAATTGACCCAGATATATTGCTAGGAGCCAACTGCAGCATTCTATAGCATCTTTTGCTGGGGAATCAGCCCCGAATTGGACGTGGGAGATTGCGGGGAATCTTACCATGTCTCAATCTCAGATATGACTCATATGACCTAAAAAGCCAGCTTTATCTTCATAAACTTCATAACTTTCTTTTCTTTCCAGTTGTTCGAGATGGTAGAGATGGATTTGTTTCTTGCCATTTCAAGGTGTTTCACCAGTGTTGGGATCCCAGAATCACGATAATCACCAGCAATGATGGTTTCAAAGATGTTTTAATGTCCAGAAATGGGTAATTATATGTAATTATGCTTGGCTCCAATGACTTTCCAACTCTTTTTACTTTTTTTTTTCAAGTGGATGGCTCAACCAACCATCCAAGTGTAGTGTGAGTGGTGGATCTTCTAAGTGTTTTTTCCCCAGTGCTTTGTCCAACAATGGACCTTTGTCCAAATATCGACATTTGCCGATGGGATCCCCTAGGGTTTTGACGTTTACATGGATGTGGAAAACCCATGGGTTTTCCACCCGTTCGGAAAGTGATCTACATTCATGGTGGCTAAACTCCACATCGATGTTAACATTTACCCAAGGGTATCCCTGAATGTTCCACATCTTAGTTTGTTCACATCGACCAACATTTCCCTAAAATCCTGGAAAAAAAAACCGAACATTTCACCATTTACCAAAGGGTATCCCTATGTTTTTTGCTTAGTTTACCCAAGGGAATCCCAGTTTTTCCCAATGATTTTCAGAGACAAAGTCAGCCTCAGCGCAGGTCATGTCCCTTTGGGCCTTCCACCAACGGCAGACTTTGGAGGCTCCATGGATTCCTCAAAAAGAACTGGGATTTCATCGAAAATGATGGGGTTGACATGGATTGGTTTTGTTGGGACACTTAAAGTGGAAGCCATGGTGTTTTGAGACCGTCAAATTGATTGGGGTCTTGCAAGTGTAAGAGTTAACCATTCAACCAAAGTCCTGGATTTGCGGAATATTTTTTTTCCCAATCCTGTAAAATATGGCAATGCAGGGAATCATCCGCATGTGGCCTGATTTATCCTTACTTATATTTGTGATTGAAACAACTGATTCTTCCAGAGATCATCCACAGGTGATATGATTCATCTTGAGAACCATCTGTTTCTTTATTCATCCATGATTGGGGATATTCCATGGATAGCAATTCATGGATTCTATCCCCTAATTAATCTGAAACATGAAGATGAAATATGGGTTTGTCTGAAAATAGTGTACCCCTACACCCAATGGTTAATGATCATTATCCCTACTAAATGGCTATAATTGGGGGTATACCCCATTTTCAGACATACCCATATCCACTAAATATCTCCAGTCTCTTTCGCCCATGAATCCATCTGTTTTTGGACCATCGAACTTTCGCTGGAAGGACAACGAACCGGCCAAGTCCAGCTCGCTGCCTGTGCTGAAGAAAGCCTTGGGCACTCAGTTCGGTGTCAGCTTTGCCTCAAAATCGATTGAACATCTATAGTAAGTCCCCAACCAATATATAGAGAAACATCGAATTTAAATTTAGAATAGAGATAAATCACGTTTCGATTTCGCGGGCATTACTGTAATACAGTCCATGAAATCCTCTCAACAGACAGGATTTTCGCTCTGGGGGTTCTGCCATCAACATCGCTGTTTTGGAAAAATGCGCCATGATTGGCCAAACCTAAGCAGCATTATTTCAGAAGTATACCAGTGCAGGAGGTGTCCAACTATCCCATTTTCAAATGTATACATATATTATATAATAAATAATATATATATATATTTATATCATAATGATAATATATAATATGTATACGACTCGAGTACCCTTCACAGCATCATAGACCCAGCCTGAATATGTATATATATATATATCGTGTACTTAGTTGCTCGGGCACTCGCGTTGCGAGCACCTCACGTGCTGCAACTTACGTGCTGCAACTTATGCCCATGCATTTTTCATGGACAGAAATACGTCATTGGTTTTTTTTGAGTGAGAGGCATGTCGATGCTTTTTTTGGTGAATCAAAAATGCATTGGCATATTAGCTAAGATCAAGTAAGCCCTTTAAGGACTTTGGATAAAGTAAAAACCCTAGATATGTGGCAGCAACAAGTATGTTTGTAGGAAAGCTGAGCTTCCACTCGGGGAAAGGTCTTAGGATGGAAATTGATTCTGCAGGTTCTTTAGAGTCTCAAGCATGGTGGGAGAGGAGGCCTTGTCTGAGGACAAGGCACAAGCCCTCCATATGTGTCGACCATACCAAAATCCCTTGTGTTGCGACAAATGCATTTACTTGACCGTGAAAAAAGCATCCGGCAACATATATATTTTTGGGCTCCCCCAAAGCCTGGAACCTTAGCGGATGCTTTTTTAATCTTCAAGTAAATGCATCCATATGTGTGTTGATCATACCAAAAGCCCTTGCGTTGCGAAACAGCGTGTTGCAACGGTACGTTGCGCGTGCTGCGTGCTGGAGCTACTAAGATTGTGTATTATTATTGTAAATCCGGGGTACTCATTCTTATGAGTAATCCATTTTCAAACATTATTACCCATTATTCAATGGTTATAGATCATTACATGGATCATTATGAATCATTATAGTCTCCTTACTACAGTAAGCACTATTGATCACTATTGATCGCTAATGATCACTACATATCCCATATAGATATAGTTAAATATTATTAAATCCCATCAATATCTCATATAATCCATATAGATTCCCATTAAATGCCATTTAGGGGTACCGCGGTGCCCATTTTTGTTGATCTTTTTTGGACTCGCAACGAGGCAGCCTCCTTGTTACAGGGCGTCTTGGTGAAGCTTCTTCCAGGCCGACTGTTGGAGCGCTTGGAGGACGCCCTCCGCGCCTTCCGCGACGCGAGCGGCGACCTTTAAGAAGCAGCTCTGGAGCGATAGGAGAACTCTTTTGTGGGTATAATATCATTCAAGTGTTTTAATGGCCTTTTAATGGATATTTATGGATCAATGGATTGGTTTAAGGGAAAATCGTAACCGGAAACCATGGATTTTCTCATGAAACATGGGGGGGTTCCGGTTTCAATTTTCCCTTAAACCAATCCATTGATAATATCAATGATATGAATCAATATGATAATTATTGATAATCAATAATATAATCAACCAGAACTCTTATAGAATCAATGTGAATCAATGATATTTATAATCTTTGTCATGGATAATTGATTAGAATTCATAAGTTTCACGAAAATTGATGATACATGCTCATTAATGATCAGTAACATTCATATCCATTCACCGGTCCTTAAGAGTTGTCGCACAGCAGGAGTTTCAAGAGTCGGAGGTGTTGGTCCGTATCGTTGGGGGCCTCCAGTTTTTGAGGCCATGATGATTAGGAAACTGGTAGAAAAATCACCATTTTTGATGGGTTAATAATGGGTTAATAATGGTTGATAATTAGCTATTGAAATGGGTTAGATCATGGTTAATTATTGGTTAATAATGGGTTAATCATGGTTGATAATGGTTAATAATGGGTAATCATGATATACCCTCTGGTAAACAAACAGTTTGCTATTGAAAATGGCCATAGAAAGTTCGTTAATTTACCGAACTGAAAAATGGTGATTTTCCATAGTTATGAAAACTTTTACCAGAGGGTAATTAATATATGAAAAATATGAGAGGTTTAATGATGATGAGCCAATTGATGGGGTGGGATGTTCCTTCAGCAAACTTCTTGGGGTGTACACATATGTCCAGTTGGAAGAAGCATGCCGACGTTTCAGGCCAAAACAGTTCTTAAATACCGGGAAGCGCAACTGTCCACAAATTTTGAAGTGGCCATTTATCATGTTTTCTCACATAAACATCATAAACATTCATAAATATCCACAAAATGAGAAAAACAATGGCAATTTCATTTTTTTAAATAAACATTTCTCACTCACATCTTTAAGTGTCACCACAACCACTCACTGAAGGCTCTGGCTGCGGTGCATAACAACGCCCAGCTAAGGCCTGCGCAGTGGAAACTCACGGCTTGGAAACGAGATGAAATTGAATTTATGCCAGTTATAGAAACATATGATATGTGTAGTATATAATATTAATTATTATATATAGCTATATAATAGTATATAGTCATCCCCAAATAGATGGGAAAGTAAATCCCTACTAATTTGATATTGATTTACTTTTCCATCTATTTGGGATGACTATATATATAAGAGTAAATAAACATCAGCTATCCTTGCAGACATTTTGGTTCTCCACTTTTCCACTCGGCCTTTTTTGACTCTTTTCACCATGCTCGTCCTTTGGCTGTTCTGTTTGTGGTTATTCCCAGCACTGAGCGATCCAGGCAGTTTTGACTCCTTCTCCAGCTGGAAACACTTGAGAAACGCCTTGCTTCGATGGAACGACACGGATTCCAAGCTTCAGTTGATCTCACAGTACGGCCAGTTGAACGCATGGAACATTTCGACCATCCGAAATCTGAGTCGTTTGTTCCAAGCTCTGGAGGATTTCGATGAAGACATTGGCGCTTGGGACACTTCTGGAGTAACAGACATGAGCTTCATGTTCGCTGGAGCGAAATCGTTTAACAGGCCTATCGAATCTTGGAATGTTTCCAGTGTCACAGACATGAAAGCCATGTTTTACAACGCTGCACACTTCAATCAAGCCATTGGATCGTGGGACGTAGCGGCAGTGAGGGACATGAGCTACATGTTCTATGGAGCGGAATCTTTCAACAGGCCTATCGGATCTTGGAACGTTTCCAGTGTTACAGATATGAGGTACATGTTTTACAACGCTGCACACTTCAATCAAGCCATTGGATCGTGGGACGTAGCGGCAGTGAGGGACATGAGCTACACCCTCGGGGGGGGGGCGCGGGTGACCGCGCGGGAATTGACCTGGTTACAAATTCCCCCCACAACAGGCCACTTACCCCGCTCCACTGCCTAACACGCAGTGGTGAGCGTCAGAGATGACCGGGGCAGCGCTGGTAAAACGGAAGGTGGCTACGTTAATGCACCGCCCAGTGTCACGCTAACACCGTGGCCACCATTCTGTGGTGCCGGGACCCTGGACTGGGCACAGCCAGCCACCAGACTGGCAAACCGCCGGCTACCACACCGGAACACTGGCACAGACCAGCTCCAATTGGCGCAAGCCATACATCACTTTGCAAAATACAACGTACCGATGTGGGCTCTGCCCCATCACACCCAGTTCACTGGGACCAGCACTCTCGTAGCAGCAGCAGCTGCTAAACACAGCATTGACACTGCGGCTGCAGCCGCAACACACGACGGGCACCCGCCCGTGACCTTACCGGTCTTCATCACAAGAAACACAGCCAGCCGGCTTTTTCCACGCTTTGCGTGGGGTGCCCCTTAATCCAATGCCTTCTTGGCTCGCCAGGTTGGGTGCACTTTCAAAACTACAACGGGACATGAGCTACATGTTCTATGGAGCGGAATCTTTCAACAGGCCTATCGGATCTTGGAACGTTTCCAGTGTCACAGACATGAAAGCCATGTTTTACAACGCTGCACACTTCAATCAAGCCATTGGATCGTGGGACGTAGCGGCAGTGAGGGACATGAGCTACATGTTCTATGGAGCGGAATCTTTCAACAGGCCTATCGGATCTTGGAACGTTTCCGGTGTCACAGATATGAACACCATGTTTTACAACGCTGCACACTTCAATCAAGCCATTGGATCGTGGGACGTAGCGGCAGTGAGGGACATGAGCTACATGCCCTCGGGGGGGGGGGCGCGGGTGACCGTGCGGGAATTGACCTGGTTACAAATTCCCCCCCACAACAGGCCACTTACCCCGCTCCACTGCCTAACACGCAGTGGTGAGCGTCAGAGATGACCGGGGCAGCGCCGGTAAAACGGAAGGTGGCTACGGTAATGCACCGCCCAGTGTCACGCTAACACCGTGGCCACCATTCTGTGGTGCCGGGACCCTGGACTGGGCACAGCCAGCCACCAGACTGGCAAACCGCCGGCTACCACACCGGAACACTGACACAGACCAGCTCCAATTGGCGCAAGCCATACATCACTTTGCAAAATACAACGTACCGATGTGGGCTCTGCCCCATCACACCCAGTTCACTGGGACCAGCACTCTCGTAGCAGCAGCAGCTGCTAAACACAGCATTGACACTGCGGCTGCAGCCGCAACACACGACGGGCACCCGCCCGTGACCTTACCGGTCTTCATCACAAGAAACACAGCCAGCCGGCTTTTTCCACGCTTTGCGTGGGGTGCCCCTTAATCCAATGCCTTCTTGGCTCGCCAGGTTGGGTGCACTTTCAAAACTACAACAGGGACATGAGCTACATGTTCTATGGAGCGGAATCTTTCAACAGGCCTATCGGATCTTGGAACGTTTCCGGTGTTACAGATATGAGGGACATGTTTGACAACGCTGCACACTTCAATCAAGCCATTGGATCGTGGGACGTAGCGGCAGTGAGGGACATGAGCTACATGTTCTATGGAGCGGAATCTTTCAACAGGCCTATCGGATCTTGGAACGTTTCCGGTGTTACAGATATGAGGTACATGTTTTACAACGCTGCACACTTCAATCAAGCCATTGGATCGTGGGACGTAGCGGCAGTGAGGAAGATGCGTGGGATGTTCTATGGAGCGCAATCTTTCAACAGGCCTATCGGATCTTGGAACGTTTCCAGTGTCACAGACATGAAAGCCATGTTTTACAACGCTGCACACTTCAATCAAGCCATTGGATCGTGGGACGTAGCGGCAGTGAGGGACATGAGCTACATGTTCTATGGAGCGGAATCTTTCAACAGGCCTATCGGATCTTGGAACGTTTCCGGTGTCACAGATATGAGGTACATGTTTTACAACGCTGCACACTTCAATCAAGCCATTGGATCGTGGGACGTAGCGGCAGTGAGGGACATGAGCTACATGTTCCATGGAGCGCAATCTTTCAACAAACCCATCGGCTTGTGGAATGTATCTGGTGTTGAGACTATGAGTTACATGTTTTCCGGGGCCACCTCTTTTGATCAGGACCTTGGTTTGTGGGACACGTCTGCGCTTACCGACATATCGTATGTTTTCGCTGGTGCACAGAATTTCAACAAACCTTTGTCGACATGGAACTTTTCAGCAGTGCAAAACTCGACAGGTCCTTTCGATGGTTCTGCTGTGCTGCGCTGTGTTCATAGTCGTACCTCCCAAGCTCAGGGGTGGCCTGCTTTAAGCTTTCAGGCTTTTGAATTTAGCTTCGAGCCGTGCCCCTCGTGCCCCTTGTGCCCTTGCCGTGACCCAAGCTTGGCGTGTGTAGATGGAAGATGCTCTCCGCTCAACTCCGGCTTCATCGACCTGGGGCGAGGCAACTGGATGCCGGCAGAGGCCCTTGCAACAGCTGCCGGTTTCCGCCAATGTGTTGAAAAATGCCAGGAATCCGAAGATTGTTCCGCCTTCATCCTCCAGGATTCGGGACGATGCTTCTTGCAGAGAACCAGGCCGCAGAAATCCCAGGATCATAACATAGGTGATAGTCTCGCCTTCTTGAAACCGTCTTGCACGACCTTTTCATGTGGTCCTGGTGCCACACCGAAACCACTGGGGTCGAGCCCAGTTTCTGTGAGTGAAGCAGCTTGCTGCAGCTGCCTGGACCCGAAAGTTCCTGAGCCCGGCCACAGATCCCGTGGAGATTTGCGGTGCGTGTCATGTCCCGAAGGCACCGAAGCTCGAAACGAAAGCTGTCGGACGTGCCCTGCAGGTCGCTATGCCCCGGCTGGATCCAAGACATGTCAGGCCTGTGGCCCAGGACGTGTGCCGAATGCCAACCGCAGCGGGTGTCAGACATGTCCTCCGGGAACGTATTCTGACCTGGGCCAGTGCGCAACCTGTTCTTTTCCATTTTTCTTGGAAGACAACACCTGTATCTTGCCAGGCTGACTTTCAACAATCTTCAGCTTGAACCATTTAAAAATCATGTTTCTTTACGTTTTTTACATCAACATCTTTTTGCTTTACCGATCTCGAATCATCTTTACGATATTGTTTGGTCTGGCCACTAACATCGGCCATTCCGTGCTTTGCGGTCGATCCAAGAGCCGAGGCAAGTGGTTTCATCTGCCTTCGATCGCAGTGGGGCTTGTGGTCCTTGGCCTTTCCCTGTTCTTCGCGTGTCACCGAGTGAAGAAACAGTGGCTCCGCGAGAGCCAGAAGCGCTCTGATCAAGTGGAGATGCTGCTGCAAGAGATGGACGACGCACTCTGGGATGAACAGGAGAATGCGCGGGTCGACCTTGGGGGTCAACATGGGTCAACTCAACTTTCGGAACCCGTAGATACAGAGGAACAACTTCTTCAGGGATATTCAGGGTGCAGTAGATCTTTCATAATCTTTGAGGCCTCCCAAGTGTAACCCATCATAGTCTATGTCTATGCAGTAACCGATTGTTAATCCCTTTTTGGTCGGTAGGAGACATTCCTCCCAACTTGATATTCATCCAGAGATGGAAAATCAATGAAGATCTATGTGAAATCTCGGGTGTCAGGTTTGTCCACGGGTCCATCACGGGTCCGCACTGCAACAGGAGGAGACGGTGCTGCAAGACTTTCTTCAGCAGCTTAGCAGCTTCGGATGGACACCAGATGCCGTGGACCGGCAGGTGAAGGAGATCCGGGCGCGTCACAGTCACCACGCAGGTGTCAGCATGGCCTATTTGCTCCGAGATTTCGTGCAGTTGGCCCAGGAGAAATCGGGGGAAGTTGATCCCACTTTCCTCCGATTGAAGGAAGTCTTCTGGTTAAGCGACAACAAACTTGGCCAAGACCGCCACTGCCCAAGGGATGGGAAACCAGGTTGCGCCCTGGTGGACATGCTTCCTTTCCAGCATCGACAGAAGCAGAACCACTTCATGTCTTGGAGTTGGCAGTATTCACTGGGCCAGTTGTGGCTCGGCTACTGCCAAACTGAAAGCCGCTGTTGATCATGATATGTTTGTGTTTGTCTCTGTTTCTTTTCATCGTACATATTGCAAATATTATTGACATTTATGAATTATATCGAAGGAAGTTTAGAAGTCAAACTTCCGACAATATGGAGAGATGAAAAGCAGAGCAGGGAAGAGGCAGAGAGAAGAGAAAGATTAGAAGAAAGAAGAGGAGAAGAGAAAGAGTAAGAAGACAGAAGATGCAGATGCGCGAAAAGGTAGGAAAGTCGCGAAACACTGTGTTTTTCCAATGACTTGTGCTCCGGAGGGTCGAAAAGTAGGCTCGCTAAAGCGGCGGGTGCGGAGCCAGCTGGCCAGAGGAGAGATGAAAAATTGGCACGCGTTGTGGCGCGAAGCACGAAGCACAAGTTTCAAGTCAAAATGCACAAAACACACCAGCTTCGGACCACTTTTGGAGTTGAGATGTCGAAAAAGTGCACGCCGTTGTGGCGCGAAGCACATTTCCAAGTCAAAATGTACAAAACACACCATTGTCGGACCACTTTTGGAAGTTGAGATGTCGAAAAAGTGCACGCCGTTGTGGCGCGAAGCACATTTCAAAGTCAAAATGTACAAAACACACCAGGTTCGGACCACTTTTGGAAGTTGCGATGTCGAAAAAGTGCACGCCGTTGTGGCGCGAAGCACATTTCCAAGTCAAAATGTACAAAACACACAGTTCGCGACCACTTTTGGAAGTTAGATGTCGAAAAAGTGCACGCCGTTGTGGCGCGAAGCACATTTCGAAGTCAAAATGTACAAAACACTAGGGGTTCGGACCACTTTCGGAGGTTCAGATGTCGCTTCGCTTCAATACACTACACTACAGGACATTACACTACACTACACTCCAGTACACTACATTACACTACACTACGCTCCAGTACACTCCACACACTACAAACTAACAAACTACACTCCACTACACTTTCAAGACAATTCGAAATACAATCCAACACTAAAATTAAACTACAGAAAATACATTACAATAAAATAAATACCACTAAACAAGATGACAATACAGTAAACTTAAAATAAACACTACACTACACTACCTTCCACTACACTTCACTACACTCCACTACACTCCACTACACTACAACTACAACTACAACTACACAACTACACAACTACACAACTACACTCCACTACACTCCACTACACTAAATTACACTACACTACACTACATTACACTACACTCCACTACACTACATTACACTACACTACACTACTTTCCACTACACTTCACTACATTACACTACACTACACGCCACTACACTACAACTACAACTACAACTACACAACTACACTCCCCTACACTCCACTACACTCCACTACACTAAATTACACTACACTACGCTACATTACACTACACTCCACTACACTACACTAAATTACACTACACTTCACTACATTGCACTACACTACACTCCACTACACTACACTACATTACACTACACTACACTACTACCTTCCACTACACTTCACTACACTACACTACACTCCACTACACTACAGCTACAACTACACAACTACACTCCACTACACTCCACTACACTAAATTACACTACATTAAGTTACACTACGCTACATTACACTACACTACATTCCACTACACTCCACTACACCACACTACATCACACTACACTATATACATTACACTGAATGACACTGCACCACAGATAGACAGGTAGACAGATAGATAGATAGACAGATCGACAGGTAGACAGCTAGACAGATGAAGGAGAGAGAGAGATAGATAGATAGATAGGTAGATAGATAGATAGATGGACAGATAGACGGACAGACAAATAGATAGAGAGACAGCTAAATAAAGAGATAGATAGATAGATAGGTAGGTAGGTAGGTAGGTAGGTAGATAGTCAGAGAAAGAGAGAGAAATAGTGAGAGAGATCAATCACCTTTCGCTCCATCAGTGGCTTCGCTCTGCCATCCCTGATTCACAACAACCAACCTCTCCTATAGGTTTCCTATTTTTGAAACTTCCGCCACCGCCTTGCGCGGTACTACCGGTAATTGTAACATGTGTTTCATGAGTTGCAATCTGGCTGAACTAATCTGAAGGGCTTGCGGTTCATGGCACCAAGTTGCCACTTTTGATGTTGGGGTTGCAAACATTAGAGATGGTTGCCATCTCAACCTTTGCTGTAGGGCCAGCATCATCGTTGACCTGGCAATGGAGAACCCCACATCAAAATGAATCCACACAAAGGGTTTTCTCGTAGAAATGCTGGATTTTCCAATATAAAGCAGGGGGATTTCAGGTTGCTTCGGAATCCGCTTCATCCCTTGATACGTGTCAAACGTGGCGGGACTCAGGCGAAGCGCCCTGCAGATGTGGAGAGTTCAGAGACCAGCTGGCGAGATTTTCTTCTACATGTGTCTCTTGGCACCACTCAGCATGCTGCTTTCTGAAAGGGCCCACGATTACCCCAGTGATCATCTTGTTTCCTAGGTGGCTTGGGATCACCCCGTAGCCGTTTCTTTGTTCAAACCCTCTGGTAATCCAACCGGGCTGTAATATCCAGTATTAGTATACGGATTGAGATTGGTTTTCTGAAGTACTGAAGATTTTGTATTTTCCGATCCCATCAAAAATTGTGCAATTCTCAATTCTCATGAAAAGATTGGATGTTCCCACTAGCAACCGAGAGTTTCCCATCAAACATCTTGACCTTCTGTTGCACATGGTGCATTTCCCATTCCATCCCTTTTTTTCCCACCAACAAAATGTACCGTCCCATAAAACATGCTGATTTCCCATACAAAACAAGTGTTTTTCAAGTTGAACATGTCGAAATTGTCAGTGAGAATGAGGACTTTCCATGATTTCCGCTTCAAAAAATGTGGAATCTGTATGAATCTGTCATCAAAACTAGAGGAACCTCCTGTCCTCCTGTAAACCAGGGGAACTTTTCTTTCCATTGTCTCAGGTTTTTTCGTGAACAATCAATTCCGCTTGATCGTGGACGGAACTCCTGCGGGAAGTGACAACCTCGAGGAAGTCTTCGAAGCGAATCTTCGGCGCACGGGACACGTGGTGGCCGTGTTGGATACCTGGCACCAGCCGATGTATTTGCGACGCGTGTGACTTGGCTGGATTTTTCCGTCGGATTTTTCGCTACTGTAAAAGTAGGAGGATGTTGGTTCTTAAATAGAAAGGTTTGACATGGCTTAATATGGCTTAATTATGCTTAATTAATATGGTTGAAATAAGGGTGTTGAACAAACAGCTAATTAAGTTGGGATTGAACCACCCTTCAATTGGGACTAACATGTAACCATGTGTAGCCAATACACCTGGCTAGTGGCTTCATCCATTTTTTCCGTCCTTGGGGATGATTGATGCTCCGCAATTTTCGGATTTTTGGGGAGGGTAGTAGTTGGAGCATCACTCAGGTGGACGATCTATGAACAGTACGTAGCCTGTGCTCTGCACATCGATGTGACCTTCGTGATGCCGTACGACGCGTCCGTGTCGTTGTCCCAGAAACTGTCCCTGAGAGACGCCGGCATTGCCGAAGTCACAGGATCCCTCTGCGAGGTGAACGTGGCCCATGCAGAAGCCTTTGACCCACGGGATGAGAAAAAGGTGAAGGAAACGATCCAAAGAAGTGTTGGTTTCGATAGAGTTAATTCACATGTGAAAAGTGCCATGGTTCAGTGGATTAGTGGAGTTGTCAGAGATAAATTTCACCAATTGGTGAATGAAGCGTCCGAAGAGACGTTTTACGTTTAAGAGTCTAGCAGCAGCCTAGTGCCTTAATTCGAAGTTGGCGAATGAAGCGTGCGAAGAGACGTTTCACCTTTAAGAGTCTAGCAAAAGCCTAGTGCCTCAATTCACAGTCAATGAAGCGAACGAAGAGACGTTTCATTTTAAGATTTAAGAGTCTAGCAAAAGCCTAGTGCCTCAATTCACAGTCAATGAAGCGAACGAAGAGACGTTTCATTTTAAGATTTAAGAGTCTAGCAGAAGCCTAGTGCCGCAATTCACATGAAGCGTACGAAGAGACGTTTCACGTTTAGGCATCTAGCAGAAGCCGAGTGCCTTAATTCAATGTTAAACTGCCTGGAAAATAGGCTCTTTTGCGATGCACGCGTCCGTGCTTGGTATTGGTATTAAATCCAATGTTCATTTTTTTTCGGATCCTGCATTTCAGGAACACTTCTATATAATAATCCGGGAGTAGATATGAGTAGATAACATATGGACATTTGATTGGAAAAAAACACTAAGCTTGACATATGCTTGAACATCCCGGATTGAATCTATATATGGCACTTGTAGATAGAGGGTCTCATATGGGCCATATGGGCAATGGGCATTGGTGAAAGATCAAACAGCAAATTATGCTATTTAGTTTGAGCTGAACATCCATTATTTACCAACTATTTTTGTCACCCATATGGTTTAGGGGCGATTTTGAAGTCCACCCGCAAGGATTTTCCCATCACCACAGCATGGAGGTCGGTGTGAAAATAGGCACCGAAATCCGATTGTTTAATATAATATCATTTTCCTCGTTAAAAAAACATAAGCATTCAGGTGAGAATTTGCACAGGTCTTGCGTTTTAACTGGTGGCTTGTGTTTTATGGATTGGGCTCCCCCAAATAGGCACCAAACTCTGCATTTTGGACCAAAGAGAAACCATGCCATTCTCATGGATTCATGGCTCACAGGTGGAACAAAACAGATAAACCACAAGGCAATGCAAGTTTGAGTCACCTTAGTTATCATACATGTTACATATAACTATAACTTGTAACCAGGTAATTCAATTTTTTACTACATATATACTTACTACATACTTAGCTCAAACCAACCCATCCAAGATTCAAAAGTCAAATCATTGTCATTGTCATAGAAGGCTGGGAAAATTTTAAAATTCAAAAAAGGCTGGGAAAAGATAGCATTATGGATTCCCTTAAACGATTTTTTTCAAATAAGAAAATTTTAAAATTCAAAAACGGCTGGGAGAAGATAAGGTTATGGATTCCCTTATTTGATTTTTTTTCAAATAAGAAATTGAAAATTAAAAAAAGACTAGGTTTTTTTTTAGGAATATCTTAAACGATTTTTTTCTCAAATAAGCAAATTTGAAACTTCAAAAAAGGCTAGGAGAAGATAGGGTTATGGATTCCCTTATTATGCCCTTATTTGATGTTTTTTTCAAATAAGAACTTTGAAAACACTAGGATTTTATATGAATCTCTTAAACGATTTTTGTTCTCAAATAAGCAAATTTAAAAATTCTAAAAAGGCTAGGAGAAGATAGGATTGTAGATTCCCTTAAACGTTTTTTTTCAAATAAGAAAATTTTAAAATTCAAAAAATGCTGGGGGAAGATAGGATTATGGATTCCCTTAAACATTTTTTTTTACCTAAGAAAATTTTAAAATTCAAAAAAGGCTAGGAGAAGATAGGATTATGGATTCCCTTAAACTTTTTTTTCAAATAAAAAATGTTTTTTTTTTTAAAGACTATGGTTTTATATGAATCTCTTAAACGATTTTTTTTCTCAAATAAGCAAATTTGAAAATTCAAAAAAGGCTAGAAGATAGGATTGTAGATTCCCTTAAGCGATTTTTTTTCAAATAAGAAAATTTAAGAATTCAAAAAAGGCTGGGAGAAGATTGCCTTATTTTTTATCAAACAAAATCAAATCAAAATAAGAAAAATGATTCAAAAAAAACTGTAGGTAGAATAGAGTCAGAGAGATTGGTATTGTTTTTGTTTAAATATTTAAACTAAATTAAATAGTAAAAAAATGAAAAATTCAAAAAACAATGTAACCCAAACATGAAAACAATAAAACAACAAAAAAACAATAGAAACCAGTTTGGAAGCAAATTTGATGAAAGAACCAATGTCAGCCTTGTTTTTTTGAAGTTGATTGAAATTGATTGTGATTTTTTTGACCAGAACTTAAAACACAAGCAAAAAGCTTAAACGGTTTTTTTAATTTTCAAATAAGCTTATTTGATTTTTTTTGTGGCTTGTGTCCCCTGGATTTTGTTTTTTTTTGTGTTTCTGATCAGAAGAAAACAAATTGTGGGGGACACAAACCAATTATAATCAATTTCTGTCCCGCAAAATTTGTTTTTTTAATCAAAAACACAAAAAAAACAAAATCCAGGGGATACAAGCCACAAAAAAAATCAAATAAGCTTATTTGAAAATAAAAAAAATCGTTTAAGCTTTTTGCTTGTGTTTTAAGTTCTGGTCAAAAAAAACCAATAATCAACTTCAATCAACGTCAAAAAAATCAAGGCTGACATTGGTTCTTTCATCAAATTTGCTTCCAAACTGGTTTCTATTGTTTTTTTTTTGTTTTATTGTTTTCATGTTTGGGTTACATTGTTTTTTGAATTTTTCATTTTTTTTACTATTTAATTTAGTTTAAATATTTAAACAAAAACAATACCAATCTCTCTGACTCTATTCTACCTACAGTTTTTTTTGAATCATTTTTCTTATTTTGATTTGATATGTGTTTGATAAAAAAATAAGGCAATCTTCTCCCAGCCTTTTTTGAATTCTTAAATTTTCTTATTTGAAAAAAATACGTTTGAGGAAACATAATCCTATCTTGTCTTCTCCCAGCCTTTTTTGAATTTTCAAATTTTCTTATTTGAAAAAAAAAATCAAATAAGGGAACCCTCCTATCTTCTCCCAGCCTTTTTTGAATTTTAAAATTTTCTTAGGTAAAAAAAATCGTTTAAGGGAATCCATAATCCTATCTTCCCCCAGCCTTTTTTGAATTTTATTTTTTTTATTTGAAAAAAAATCGTTTAGGGGAATCTACAATCCTATCTTCTCCTAGCCCTTTTTGAATTTTCAAATTTGCTTATTTGAGAAAAAAATCGTTTAAGAGATTCATATAAAACCATAGTCTTTAAAAAAAACACATTTTTTTTATTTGAAAAAAAACAAATAAGGGAATCCATAATCCTATCTTCTCCCAGCCTTTTTTGAATTTTAAAATGTTCTTATTTGAAAAAAAACGTTTAAGGGAATCCATAATCCTATCTTCTCCTAGCCTTTTTTGAATTTTCAAATTTGCTTATTTGAGAAAAAATGTTTAATAGATTCATATAAAATCCTAGTTTTTTTCAAAGTTCTTACTTGAAAAAACATCAAATAAGGGCATAATAAGGGAATCCATAATCCTATCTTCTCCTAGCCTTTTTTGAAGTTTCAAATTTGCTTATTTGAGAAAAAAATCGTTTAAGAGATTCATTTAAAAAAACCTAGTTTAAAAAAAACAACAAATTTCTCATTTGAAATAATCAAATAAGGGAATCCATAACCCTATCTTCTCCCAGCCTTTTTTGAATTTTAACATTTTCTTATTTGAAAAAAAAAAATCCATAATCCTATCTTTTCCCAGCCAGGATGTTAGCACAGGACACGCATGCACCAAAAACAGTGCACGGCGCACAGTGGGGAAAAAAGGCCAGCAGCATCAATTTGGAAGAACTGGGTTCCATGTGTTTTTTTCTGTTTTGGAACTTCCGCAATAATAAAACACAAGGGCAAACTTATACCGCAAGCAAAACAGCTACCTGTGAAAATTGACACATTCAGGATTCCCATTTTCAGACATCAACACAATATAAGATTCATAAAGCATAGTCATTTTAGGATCTCCCTTTCAGACAAACCCCGGGAGGCTGCAGTTGGCCGTGAATTATGCGGACAACAACGTCATAGCTGTGATGGTTGCATGCATGGTGGTGCCGCGCCCGGTGAATCATCCCATCGAGTATAAAAAACCTGGTTATAAGTTATAAGTGGATCAACCCTACTTATCTCACTAACAAAACCAGGCATATAACCTACTTAGTGGGATGAGCCAACCTCAGTAGTTGTGAAATGATTTGCTATTGGATCAGTAAAACGATTAGTCAGCTAATTAGTGCATATTAGTGCACTGCAGCCTTCCCAAAAGCCAGCAGATTGATCTGGATTTTTCACCAATGGGAAGCCGGGCCAAACGCGCGCAGTTGTTACTACGTGGCTACGAGACGGAGGGGGCAGCGGACGCAGCGGACTCTGAGGTGGAGGTGTGGTTTTCACACTGGCCAAAAGATGCCAAAAGCCACGGAAGAAACCAGGAAATCATCTGATCAAATCTATCTGTGGATTCTATCATGGATTTCCATCTATCATGATCATCTATCATGGATTATCCATCTATGTTCATCTACTGTATCCACAGATTTTGTCCATCTTTCTTGGAGGTTCCCGGGTTCTATGGGTAGCAGCAACCCAGGCCAAGTAAGCTCCTGTAAATTACTAGCTTTGACCCTGAAATGTCAGGCCAAGTCATCTTCCAAAGCCACTCATGGCAGGGTCACAAGCTGTTGGGTGAGGGCTTTCTGGAACATCCAACATTTGATGATTTTCCCAGCGAACTCAACCTCCATGGCTGATTGGAGGATTTTCTGCCGTGTTTCAGGAGACGGTTCGGCCCTAATAGTTGGTGATATTTTAAGGGCTGACGCCCCTCGTCGGCTCCGCCGGATTTCTCGACCCTCCATTTCATCGCAGTGTGGGCTTGAAAGCTTTTGGATGTGGACCTGCTTCAGAAATATAGTCCGTATGTTTTTTGAAAAAAGTTCATCGAATAGGAACTTTGTTGGAAATAGACGGCTTTTTTGGGGAGCAAGTGAGTTCCCGAAAGCTCCTGCCAAGGGTTTTTCCCGAAGAACTGCTGCCAATTTCAACTTGTTACTTCGTGTAAAGGCGCCTCTGTGCAAAGACTTCTCTGTGTAAAAGCTTTTGTGTGTAAAAGTTTCTGTGTGTAAAAAACCACTTTGTGTAAAGACTTCTTTGTGTAAAAGCTTCTGTGTGTGAAAGCTTCTCTGTGTGAAACGTCTGTGTAAAGATTTCACTGTGTGTAAAAGCTTCCGTGTGTAAAAACTTTCTGTGTAAAGTGTAAAGGCTTCTCTGTGTAAAAACTTCTGTGTGTAAACGCGTCTGTGTGTGAAAGCTATATATCTGTGTAGAGACTTCTTTGTGTAACAGCTTCTGTGTGTAAAGGCTCCTAGATGTTTGTGTGCAAAAGCTCCTTAGAGTAAAGACTTCTCTGTGTAAAACCTTCTGTGTGTAAAAAGCTCCTTTGGGTAAAGACTTCTCTGTGTAAAAGCCCCTGTGTGTGTAAATGCTTTTGTGTGTAAAAGCTCCCCTGTGTAAAGGCTTCTCTGTGTAAAAGCTTCTGTGTGCAAACGCGTCTGTGTGTAAAAACTCTCTCTGTCAGGCCTTCTTCGTGTAAAAAGTTCTGTGTGAAAAAGCTCCTAGACGTTTGTGTGCAAAAGTTCCTTGGAGTAAAGACTTCTCTGTGTAAAACCTTCTGTGTGTAATAAGCTCCTTTGTGTAAGGACTTCTCTGTGTAAAAGCCCCTGTGTGTGTAAATGCTTTTGTGTGTAAAAGCTCCTCTGGGTGAAGGCTTCTCTGTGTAAAAGCTTCTGTGTGCAAACGCGTCTGTGTGTAAAAACTCTCTCTGTCAGGCCTTCTTCGTGTAAAAAGTTCTGTGTGAAAAAGCTCCTAGACGTTTGTGTGCAAAAGCCTCTTAGAGTAAAGACTTCTCTGTGTAAAACCTTCTGTGTGTAATAAGCTCCTTCGTGTAAAGGCTTCTCTGTGTAAAAGCCCCTGTGTGTGTGTAAAAGCTTGCTGTGTGCAAATGCTTTTGTGTGTAAAAGCTCCTCTGTGTAAAGGCTTCTCTGTGTAAAAGCTTCTATGTGCAAACGCGTCTGTGTGTAAAAACTCTCTCTGTCAGTCCTTCTTCGTGTAAAAAGTTCTGTGTGAAAAAGCTCCTAGACGTTTGTATGCGAAATCTCCTTGGAGTAAAGACTTCTCTGTGTAAAACCTTCTGTGTGTAAAAAGCTCCTTTGTGTAAGGACTTCTCTGTGTAAAAGCCCCTGTGTGTGTAAAAGCTTGCTGTGTGTAAATGCTTTTGTGTGTAAAAGCTCCTTTGTGTGAAGGCTTCTCTGTGTAAAAGCTTCTGTGTGCAAACGCGTCTGTGTGTAAAAAGCCTTCTGTGTAAAGACTTCTTTGTGTAACAGCTTCTGTGCGTAAAGGCTCCTAGATGTTTGTGTGCAAAAGCTCCTTAGAGTAAAGACTTCTCTGTGTAAAACCTTCTGTGTGTAAAAAGCTCCTTTGTGTAAAGACTTCTCTGTGTAAAAGCCCCTGTATGTGTAAAAGCTTCTGTGCGACTCCCCCATCCAGCTTTCTTTCGGGTCACGCTGTCGTCCAGTTTCAATCTGCAACATGGTTTCTTGTGGAAGAATGCAAAGAACAGGTGAAAGCATCGCAGGTTAAAAAATTGAACATAAACAGCGCACCAAGTGCTGTAATTTACAGCATTTTGCGCTGTCAGATGGCAAGAACCCGCGTAAATACCACAGTTTTAGTCCCCGAAAGTGGCTAAAACACTGTTATTTGCAGGGTTTCGTTCACGTCACGATCTTCGATTTTTTGAAAAACGCGTAAATACCAGCGTTTTTTTGCGTTCATCAATGCAAAAAAAAGGGTTCAAAAAGGGAAGAAAATGCTGTAATTTACAGGGGTTTGGCGCCGCCACGGGCAAAAAACTGCGTAAATACCAGCGTTTCGGCGTCCAAAAGTGGCCAAAACACCGCTATTTACAGTGTTTCGTGCCTTCCACGTTTTCTTGAAATTGCAAAAACCGTGTAAATACCAGCAGTTTTTGCGATCAACCCGCCAAACATGCTGTAATTTACAGTGTTTTTTTGCTTGGCTTTCAAAAACACTGGTATTTGCGGTGTTTTGTGCATCTTGGGTCCAAAAAGTATTGGTATTTATAGCATTTTCTGCGTTTTTGCATGGCTCCCGCAAAAGACGTTAAAACACAAAAATGCTGTAATTTACAGCATTTTGTGACTTTCGAAAAGCGAAAAATCGTCCGAAAAATGTGTCAAAACGGCACTTTTTTCCGATTTTAGGTACCCTCCAAACGGGGGGGGGGTGCCTTTTGCTCTTGGAGACGCTTATGAGCGACCCGGATTCCGGCCAAAAAGCTCTCCCCCACCCTCCTGAAGGATTTTTGGTGTTTTTCGGGGCCCGGCGTCGGAGGGTCGGCGGTTTGGGGCGCGCCTCACCTTAGAGCTCTAGTCGCTCTGGGACGCTCGTAGGGCAAGCCACTCGTGGGGAGCCGGCGGAGCCGAATTTTAAGGGCTGCCGCCCCTGCCGCCGACCCCGGAAGAAGTGGCAACGAATCAAACCAAATAACACCACCTAATATCGCGCCCAAAAAGGATCTAACGTCACTTCTGAAACCTTACTATAAAATTGAGACTTTTCAGTTTTGTGGCCAGCGAGCCCGCCAAGCACAATTGACTTTTCAGTTTTAAGGACCTATAAAATTGAGACCTTTCGGTTTTGTGGTCAGCGAACCTGCCAAGCACAAGCTGCATCCCTTTGTGACGCATCCGCGACGGCAAAACACTATCCAATTTCGTGCCCAAAACGTAGCACAGGAACCCGCAAAAAAGGGCCTAACGTCACGTCTGAAACCCTACTATATAAAATTGAAACTTTCATAATAAAATTGAGACTTTTCAGTTTTGTTTCCAGCGAGCCCGCCCAGGGCGGGCATGTCATGTGGCCACAGTCCAAGCTGCCATCCGCAAGCGTGCCGCAGCGTTGGGTGCAGCACGAGTAGAGCCTCTGCGCAAAAGAATTCGCCACATGCGCATTGTCAAGGAGACTTGGGAAGCTATTGCGCAACAGCGATTGACTCCCACACGTCTAACGGAGAATGGAACAAAACCATCCAATTCCCAGCCATCCTCTGCTCTTGCGTTTACCCAGGACCAAAAAACCGTTGCAGCTGCGAAAACACCAGTTATCCAGCCAGGAAAAAGAGGTTCGCAGGAGAAGAGACGACATATTACCTTCGAGGTTCCAAAACTTTGCAGCACCACGGGCTTGTGCGAAGAGAAAACTACAAATGAAGTTGCTACCGGTCAAAATATGGATGCCGTCCATTCATCGACCCAGCAGCGCGCTGTAGGGCCCGACACAGCACCGCCACGACTGCACACATACATCTGCCCGTACTGTGCCAAGTCTGTGCAAAGCCCTGTGGCAACAGGGCGCGTCGATCACCGCCGCGGTAATGGCTGCGGCAAACAATTTCGCGTTGCCAATGGCCTGCTCGCAGGCCGCACATATTCGCATGCATGTCCAACATGCGGCACGGTGGTGCGCTCAACACTGGCTTCCGGCCGAATTCGGGTAACGCATCGCAATCCCAGCGGCCGGCAGTGTCGCACCAACCAGTGGCGCGTGCATACCTGATGAAGTTTCCAGTTTAAGGTTGCCACACAGCACGACAATGCCCCACATTGCTTTCTGAACCTACAAGAAAAGTAGCCGTCTTCCAGCTTTCCAGCTCAGAAACGGCGCCTCCGCCACGCCCAAACGCTCAAACAGCAGGGCCCTGAAGGACGGACCGGGCCTGCCGGCAACGACCCCTACTGCCTAACGTTGCTTTCTGAACCTACCTACCAATAGCAAGGCCCTGAAGGACGGACTGGGCCTGCCGGCAACGGCCCCAACGACCTAACGTTGCTTTCTGAACCTACAAGAAAAGTAGCCATCTTATAGCTTTCCAAGCTCAGAAACGACACCTCCGCCACGCCCAAACAGCAGGGCCCTGAAGGACGGACCGGGCCTGCCGGCAACGGCCCCTACTGCCTAACGGTGCTTTCTGAACCTACAAGAAAAGTAGCCGTCTTCCAGCTTTCCAAGCTCAGAAACGGCGCCTCCGCCACGCCCAAACAGCAGGGCCCTGAAGGACGGACCGGGCCTGCCGGCAACGGGCCTGCCGGCAACGACCCCTACTGCCTAACGTTGCTTTCTGAACCTACCAATAGCAAGGCCCTGAAGGACGGGCCTGCCGGCAACGGCCCCAACGGCCTAACGTTGCTTTCTGAACCTACAAGAAAAGTAGCCATCTTATAGCTTTCCAAGCTCAGAAACGACGCCTCCGCCACGCCCAAACAGCAGGGCCCTGAAGGACGGACCGGGCCTGCCGGCAACGGCCCCAACTGCCTAACGTTGCTTTCTGAACCTACAAGAAAAGTAGCCGTCTTCCAGCTTTCCAAGCTCAGAAACGGCGCCTCCGCCACACCCAAACAGCAGGGCCTTGAAGGACGTCCCCTACTGCCTAATGTTGCTTTCTGAACCGACAAGACAAGTAGCCATCTTCCAAGCTCAGAAACGGCGCCTCCGCCACGCCCAAACAGCAGGGCCCTGAAGGACGGACCGGGCCTGCCGACAACGGCCTCAACTGCCTAACGTTGCTTTCTGAAACTACACGAAAAGTA
Organism: Cladocopium goreaui; assembly: GCA_947184155.2. Lineage (NCBI taxonomy): Eukaryota > Dinophyceae > Suessiales > Symbiodiniaceae > Cladocopium > Cladocopium goreaui. Next base: position 25,817 of record CAMXCT020003869.1, read on the forward strand.
GCCATCTTCTAGCTTTCCAAGCTCAGAAACGGCGCCTCCGCCACGCCCAAACAGCAGGGCCCTGAAGGACGGACCGGGCCTGCCGGCAACGGCCCCAACTGCCTAACGTTGCTTTCTGAACCTACAAGACAAGTAGCCATCTTCGAGCTTTCCAAGCTCAGAAACGGCGCCTCCGCCACGCCCAAACAGCAGGGCCCTGAAGGACGGACCGGGCCTGCCGGCAACGGCCCCTACTGCCTAACGTTGCTTTCTGAAACTACACGAAAAGTAGCCATCTTCGAGCTTTCCAAGCTGCCTAAAAAAGGGCCTAACGTCACTTCTGAAACCCTACTATAAAATTTAGAAATTGAAATAAAATTGACTTGAAACTTTGATAAAATTGAGACTTTTCAGTTTTGTTTCCAGCGAGCCTGCCAAGCACAAGCTGCATAACTTTGTGACGCATCCGCAACATGGGGGGCTCCTATCTTAAATATTCCAGGTATACCCCTGAGGTGCTGGAATATTTTTTTTGGAATATTTTTTTGGGAATGTTTTGGAATATTTTTGGCAAGGGGTATCTGATACCCCCCCCTCGGACTATACCTGGAATATTTTTGGCCTTGAGCTCCCCATATACCTGGAATATTTTTGAATATATGTTTTCTGATTGTCTGACATATTTGGGCATGAAATATCATGTAGTATGCAGAAAGCTGCAATACTTGCACCGGAATCCTTCAAGGTCAAGGCAGCCTGATATGACAGCGTGGTTTTGCTAACTGAGGGCTTGAAATTTGGTTTGTACAACCCCACCGTGATGCTAGCTGAAACCCTTCCATGCCAGCAGAAAGACTGCGCCACCCAATTTTTTCCGCCCGCAGCCAGAGTCTCTCAAAATTCAAAGTTGGCGAGGATGCCAGGGCAGGTAGCTGCCACAAGCCCAGAAACTGGACAAAACATGCCAAAACATATGACAACCAAATGCTTCTTGCCCTTTCTTACCCCCTCCCACGCAGGTTCTTTGCAAGCACATGAAAAGAAAATGGAAGTGAAAATGGAAGAAATCCTAGCTCAGCCAATCCGCTCGCACACGTAGGATCCACATCTCCGCCAGTCCTTCGGTGGCCTCTCTGCAATCTGTCAGCTTTTCGCAGCAATAGAGGCCCCAATGTTCTCGCCAAATCATCGGACTTAAAGCAGCCAGAGGAGACATGAGGAGACCAGTTCCTAGAAAAGACACGCTAGGAAAGATTAAGATACAGAAAAGAGATGGGGGATACATGAAAGGAAAACCGGAAAATATGAAAAAATCAATGACAACCAAATGCTTCTTGCTGAAAAGAAGATGGAAGAAATAGAGGGAAACATGAAAGGTTGGGACATTTTGGGGGCACTTCCAGGAAAGAGCCATGTTGAATGCCATTCTGTGGGGTTTCCACCAGGGAAGAAATTATTCTAGGGGTATGTGAGATGTCCGGAACCCTTCGAATAAACAAGTAGCTGCCACAACCACCCAACCAGCACAGAAACAGGACAAAACATGAAAAAAGCAATCACAACCAAATGCTTCTTGCTGAAAAGAAGATGGAAGAAATAGAGGGAAACATGAAAGGTTGGCACATTTTGGGGGCACTTCCAGGAAAGAGCCATGTTGAATGCTTTTCTTGTGGGATTTCCACCAGGGAAGAAATTATTCTAGGGGTATGTGAGATGTCCGGAACCCTTCGAATAAACAAGTAGCTGCCACAACCACCCAACCAGCACAGAAACAGGACAAAACATGAAAAAAGCAATCACAACCAAATGCTTCTTGCTGAAAAGAAGATGGAAGAAATAGAGGGAAACATGAAAGGTTGGCACATTTTGGGGGCACTTCCAGGAAAGAGCCATGTTGAATGCCATTCTGTGGGATTTCCACCAGGGAAGAAATTATTCTAGGGGGATGTGAGATGTCCGGAACCCTTCGAATAAAAAAGTAGCTGCCACAACCACCCAACCAGCACAGAAACAGGACAAAACATGAAAAAAACAATCACAACCAAATGCTTCTTGCTGAAAAGAAGATGGAAGAAATAGATGGAAACATGAAAGGTTGGGACATTTTGGGGGCACTTCCAGGAAAGAGCCATGTTGAATGCCATTCTGTGGGATTTCCACCAGGGAAGAAATTATTCTAGGGGTATGTGAGATGTCAGGAACCCTTCGAATAGAAAAGTAGCTGCCACAACCACCCAACCAGCACAGAAACAGGACAAAACATGAAAAAAGCAATCACAACCAAATGCTTCTTGCTGAAAAGAAGATGGAAGAAATAGAGGGAAACATGAAAGGTTGGCACATTTTGGGGGCACTTCCAGGAAAGAGCCATGTTGAATGCTTTTCTTGTGGGATTTCCACCAGGGAAGAAATTATTCTAGGGGTATGTGAGATGTCCGGAACCCTTCGAATAAACAAGTAGCTGCCACAACCACCCAACCAGCACAGAAACAGGACAAAAAATGAAAAAAACAATCACAACCAAATGCTTCTTGCTGAAAAGAAGACGGAAGAAATAGAGGGAAACATGAAAGGTTGGGACATTTTGGGGGGCACTTCCAGGAAAGAGCCATGTTGAATGCCATTCTGTGGGATTTCCACCAGGGAAGAAATTATTCTAGGGGTATGTGAGATGTCCGGAACCCCTCGAATAAAAAAGTAGCTGCCACAACCACCCAACCAGCACAGAAACAGGACAAAACATGAAAAAAAGCAATCACAACCAAATGCTTCTTGCTGAAAAGAAGATGGAAGAAATAGAGGGAAACATGAAAGGTTGGGACATTTTGGGGGCACTTCCAGGAAAGAGCCATGTTGAATGCCATTCTGTGGGGTTTCCGCCAGGGAAGAAATTATTCTAGGGGTATGTGAGATGTCCGGAACCCTTCGAATAAACAAGTAGCTGCCACAACCACCCAACCAGCACAGAAACAGGACAAAACATGAAAAAAAGCAATCACAACCAAATGCTTCTTGCTGAAAAGAAGATGGAAGAAATAGAGGGAAACATGAAAGGTTGGGACATTTTGGGGGCACTTCAAGGAAAGAGCCATGTTGAATGCCATTCTGTGGGATTTCCACCAGGGAAGAAATTATTCTAGGGGTATGTGAGATGTCCGGAACCCTTCGAATAAACAAGTAGCTGCCACAACTACCCAACCAGCACAGAAACAGGACAAAACATGAAAAAAACAATCACAACCAAATGCTTCTTGCTGAAAAGAAGATGGAAGAAATATATAGAGGGAAACATGAAAGGTTGGGACATTTTGGGGACACTTCCAGGAAAGAGCCATGTTGAATGCCATTCCGTGGGATTTCCACCAGGGAAGAAATTATTCTAGGGGTATGTGAGATGTCCGGAACCCCTCGAATAAAAAAGTAGCTGCCACAACCACCCAACCAGCACAGAAACAGGACAAAACATGAAAAAAACAATCTCAACCAAATGCTTCTTGCTGAAAAGAAGATGGAAGAAATAGAGGGAAACATGAAAGGCTGGGACATGCTCGGGCCACTTCCCGGAAAGAGCCATGTTGAAAGCCATGTTGAATGCCATCCTGTGAGGTTTCCACTGGGGAAGAAATGATTCTGGTGGTATGTGAGATATCCGGAACCCTTCGAATAAAAAAGTAGCTGCCACAACCACCCAACCAGCCCAGAAACAGGACAAAACATGAAAAAAGCAATCACAACCAAATGCTTCTTGCTGAAAAGAAGATGGAAGAAATAGAGGGAAACATGAAAGGTTGGGAACACTTCCAAGAGAGAGCCAAGTTGAATGCCATTCTATGGGATTTCCCCAGAGGAGAAAGCATTCTAAGGGTAGCGGAGATGTCCGGAACTCCTCAAAAAAACACGACAAAACATGTGACAACCAAGCGCTTCTTACCCTTTTTAGCCCTTACCACGCAAGGCCATCGGATGCTATTGGGAGTTCTTTGGAAGTCATGAAAAGAACATGGACGAAATAGGGTGAAAAATAAATGGTTGGGAACAATTTCAGGAGAGAACCAGGTATAATGCCATTTTGAGGGATTTCCCCAAGAAAAAAATCCAAAGTTGTTTAATGTAGTTTAGGGATATGTAGGGTAGGATGCAGTGTGGGATGGCGCCTTTGAAGCTTCATCCCTTGGGGAAAAAATGATGCATCTGTCCCAGCGCGACACAAACATGTGCAGAACGAATGGTGCCAAACACCATCATGTTCAGCTATGTTCAGCTTAGATACCCTCAGCATATACCTGGAATATTTTCCAGCAAAAGGTTGACATGTTGCCAGAATATTTTTGGAAGCAAAATTGCTGGAAATTATTCCATACGTGGGCAACGTATCAGAATACTTTTCCAAAACAACGTTCAACTATAGCGGAATATTTTAAAAATATTCCAAAGGGGTATGGACGGTAGGGGGTATGATAGGAGCCCCCCATACCGGACCTGTGGGTATGGGGGCAACGGTATCATTCCCACTTTGACCCACTTTTTATTCCAGATGAGCATGATCGTCATGCAGTTGACTCAAATCATCTCAAGTCCTAAGGCTGCCCGTTCATAGGTGTTGAAACAGCTTCAACCAACAAGCTGCACTTCTGTTTCTGCAGATTCTTCACATGAATGTTGTCCTTTTTTCCAGGCATTTTTCAAGGCTCCAGCGGTCGCCCGTTCACCGTGCCACACGCCATGCACGTATCCATCCCGGTTCGTGCCACGTCACACCAGCCCGCAGAGCCTGCGGGCGATCCCTGCGATGGCCTATCGCCTTCCTCGTGGGTGTCGCCACCGGCACCGATGGCACCGGTGGCACTGGTGGCGGGGGAGGCCCGGGAGCTGACGAAACGCAAGGACCGCGAGGACCGCGAGGAGTTGAAAGGTGAAGTGACCAAAGATGAGAGCCTTAAGTCAAAGTCGGACACCTCATCCAAAAATCGAGTCCTGGTTAGCTTGGAGATTAGTGACGATGAGTTGGATGGCGATGAGACCTTCTGCTTGTTGCTGCGCAAATTGTCATCTTACAAGTTGACCTGGGTTTTGGTGACAGCTCTGACAGTGCTGGTGTGTAGCTGGGTCGTGGGTAAAAAAGACACTTTAATTTACATGAATACCAAATGTTCCTTTAATTGGGAGTGATGACTTTGCACGTACTTTTTCAATGCTTTCCATATCCCTCAAGCATCCAAAATTGGTATCCCCACGGCCCCAAAGGCTCTCATGTTTTTGGCCTCCACGGCCCCCAGGTAGCGCTTTGGCCAACCCGGTGCTGTGCACCCAATCTCCAGCATGTGAGCAGCTCGTTCGCAGTGTAGCTTCATGAAGCATATGTTTTTTCACCTGCTAGTAACCAATCCCCGCCAAAAAAGCAGGAATATTCTCATTATATCCCAAATAAGTTTAATATGATAATATCATTCTTATTTGATGAACAAATATCTATCTACAGTGACCTAGATATTTGTGGATATGTGTTCCTTGTGTTTGCTTCTATCTGTAGACATGGAAGATAATAGATTATCAGCTGATTCTCAAGTTATAACCCCAATCCATCTAGTGGTTTATCATCAGTTTCCCTATTCAAATGCCATACTGTGACCTCACTGAAATCATGGTTAGGATTCGGGGAGTCATCCCCAAATGGCCCCTCGCCCATTTCAGGCAAGTGAAATCTTATCATTTACCCAGACATTTCTGTGGGGATATAGCCTAGGGTAAACGTTGCCATAGATGTGGAAAACCCATGGTTTCCCTAGGAAAATCATCAACTAATGGTGGGTCTTCATGGATTTTCCACATCTATGGCAACGTTTGCCCGAGGGTATCCCAGTTTTCCATGTGCGCAGGCAGCACCACCTGCTCGACCAAGACCTCAGCTTCTACAGCGGCGGCGTCTCGGCGGCCTTGGCGTCAGTGCTGATGCATGAATTGGCCTCGGTGATGCTGACGCATAACACGGCCAAGAAAGCCATTGAGACTTGGAGACCTTAGGGATAGTGACAGATATGGGGAAAGCAGCAATCTAGAAAAAACAAGCAATAGAGACTTAGAGACTTGCTGGTTCTTACCGGAGTTTTATTTGGACACATTTTGAAACATAAAAATGAGGATATAATGGCTTGGTTATGATGGGATAGATTGGGTATCGGATGGTATCGGTCTATTTATTGATTTTGGGCCAAGAAAACTTGTGAGACTGGATTAAGCCTCCTAAAAACAATGGGATATGATGGGTACATAATTGAATGAGTGAATTAATGTAACTATGTGCGCTAAGAGTGCCACTGAAACTGGAATGGAGGATCAAAATAGCTCTAACTCCACCTCTTCATTCTCATGAACATCCACTGCTATTTTGATTTTGATGTTCACCTGGGCACATGTTTTTTGATACATCCCACTTGGTTTGTGATGTTTGTGGGATGAATACGTGGCATCATAATAAAACTTGGATATTCAGCTAGAAGTTGCCATCTCAAAATGGATGTTTTCCACTTACTTGATGGCTATTCAAAACCAGGGAAAATAGGGGTTCAACGATGGAATGTTCTGATGTACCCAATTCAGAGACATGTTTTGCTAGGCTTTGTAAATTACCAATGCTGGGTAGAGAACACATATAAATCGCATACAGTAAATGGAAGCATTGCAATCAAGCACAACCATCATGATCGAACATGGCGGGTTTGAACAGTTTCAACATGTTTGAACTACTTCATTATCATCCATCCGAAAGAAGGCCCCACGTGTTTCTCCATGGGGTTCCCATGTGTAACACCATGGCACCTAGGATATTATTCCGGATATCAAGGATTCCTTGATTCCATCCATGCTGCTGTGTGCCACCTTTTTGGTTCTCATCATCGAAAACATGGCTCTTGTGCTTGGTGAGCTTCCTTGGTACGCGCACGCAGCCAATTTGGGAACCGAGTTGAATGACACGCCCGTCTACAGCTTCTGAGACTGGTGGTTTCAACATGTGAAAAAACGAGATGTGTTCTTTTTGTCCATCAAAAATTGGCACGGTGGTCACCAAGCTTTCATTTACACACACAGACATGTATAATATATACTTGTATATGATATTAAAGCCATATTAATAATATATATAATGCCGTATATCTTATACAAATGCATGTATGCGGGTTTGTTTGAACCTACAGTAGAGTAGGCTGTGCGGGGTTATGGTCAGTTATTGTGTTCTAGTGTGGATGGGTGTGGATGGCTCAACCACCACCCAGGCGTATTTTATGCGGAATGGCTCATCAATGTGCCCATTCTCCTAGTTTTGGCGGGGTCCATTGCCCTTGGAAGGCCAGGGTCCGAAGTGGCAGAACCATTGCTGATCACCAATGTATCTTGGTGGTTGATTTTACCCTTCGGTAAACTAACATAGCTATGGTATAGATGGCTCATTTACTTCGATGATTTACGGTTTTTCAACATTCTGATTGTCCATAGGTATGTTCAGTTGCCGGAGGGTATTTGTTTTGTTGGCGGTTTTGGGGTAGACTTTGGATTGGTAGTTGGGTTAGTTTTGGAACTTGATCAATCTTTATTTCAAAAACATGTTGTGATAAATGGGAGCAGTTGCTACTGCAGCCAGCCAAGAACGTTTCGGTGTAGAATTTAATTCAAGGTTTGCAATGGTTTGGATGCTTAGGGTAACCGCTGGTGTGGCCGATCACCTAGTGGTTTCAAACATGTTATGATACGAATAGACTACCCTCTGGTTATGTCAAAATAGCTATTGAAAATGGCCATAGAAATAGTGGATTTTCCCATTAAAAATGGTGATTTTCCATAGCTATGTTAAATTACCGGAGGGTAGACTTCCAATTTGTTGGGCGGAACCCATAATCGATTGTCCTAATTCATTTTGTTCCATCTCTCGCCGAAGATGAGTGCAGCATCCCAGAAAAACTCCCACCAGGTTTACATTGTGTTCGCTTGGGTGGCGAATTTTATCTCCAATCTGGCCCTGCGATACGCCGTGCTGTCGATCACCTTCCTGATGTATTTCAGGGCGTCATGGACCATGTGCCAATGGGTCTACCGATGGAAACAACGCAATCCCAAGGGGTTCCTGTTGGGGCGGCCATTGCTGGCATTTGTGCTGATTATCGTGTTCGGCATCTATGGCATAGTCTACCTGGCTAGAATGCAGCTGGATCATCTTGGTATGTTTTGGAAGTTTTGCTGCTTGAAGTCATTCTTGAGTTGTCAATGGCAAGCACCCCGCATCATTGAACCTATTGATCCCGCTTAAACCCATCTAAATCCTTTTTCACCCAACAGCCGAACAAAATGCAGATGAAACTGTCCCGTTTTGTAGCACAAAGTTTGCTCCCTCTTCGCTGCCCACATTAAACCATGATCCCTAAAAGCGACCGCTTTTCCATGGCAGGCATGGTTTGGTCTCCTACCGCCACGAGCGCATCTTCTACGTCACCATGAATTTCACCACCAAGTTATTTGCATCGATGACTCTGGCGGGCATCCGGTCCAGTGATTTCCAGGAGTTGCTGTTGACCATGTTGGTCAACAGGAGAACCTCCTTCACACGGAAGCACGACTATGGAGATCAGGTCACGCCGCTTTTAGAGAAGTGAAAAGGACTGCGGCAGAGCCTTGCGGATGTCTAGTCTAATTCAATTGCATTCAATTGCCACATATGTCCAAAATCATTTGAAGTTTCATAGATCAGGAGAAGGATTACAATTTTTTGAGAGGTTCAAGTTTCACCTGCAATTTGAGGCTTCAAAAATGAAGCAACTGTTTCACCCATCAGCCTGTGTTGAAAAGGATTTCTTGCCACCTTCACGTTCCCCATTTCTCATGGTTGAATGGGCTGCCAAGGAACTTTGGAAGCTCAGGATCCCCGAGAGAAATGGAGGTTTCAATAGGTGTCCTAAAGTGGGGATACCCCAAATCATCCAAACTATCACTATATTTTATAGTATTGACACGTCCATTTCTCTCCAAATTTTCACTATATTTTAGTATATTTCATTATATTTTAGTATTGAAACCCATGATTTTTAGGATACCCTTAGGCATCGCCTAAAATTCAAAAGTCTCTCTGGGAAGGACGTGGCCGCAGCTTTCCGAAAGATCAAAGTGGCGTTTGAGGAACTGCGCGGATTGTTGGCCTTGAGGAGGCCCAATGTGGAGGAAAAAGAGCCAACCTGGATCATGTTTTGTTGGGGACTTGTTATTGGGCTAAGTTATATATACTGTATACTGTATACTGTATATATATATTATATATATAGATAGATAGTATAACTCAGTATAACTACCAATGATTATGATTGGAGTGATTTTATTCCTAATGATCAGCTTGGATTATTAGTAATGACTTGGGGATGTGGGAAAATGCTTGTAATTTTGTCGTAGCTTCTGACAATGTTGTGGTGCTGCTGATGCCTACATTTGGGATAGGAGTGAATTGTGTTGTGAGCATTGGAAGCTGTGTGCACTCAGCAAAAAACACCAACATCGTGCTCTTGCTGCAGCTGTATGGCAATATGACATCTTTGGGGTCATGTGAAGCATGCATTAAATGCGGGTGTCAAAGGCATCAGTTTCCCATAGTTCCCCTTTTCAGTAATGGTCCAGTTGTTTTTTTTTTTCCGGGAGTTGCTGGAGCAGATGCTGCGGCAAGGCTACGCCCAATGGTTGTTTTGAGTTGGACACCAAGTGAGGAATGGTGCCAGGTGCAGGACGCCATCGTTCTTTCGATCGCTATCAAAGCCAAGTGAGCACTAGGTTAGGCTCAAAAGCCTTAGGCCACGTGTCATGAGAGCTGATCATTTGACAACAAGCTGCGAGAATAGAGATATCCAAAATCTGCTAGCCGAGAGCACGTGAAGGTAAAAGTGAAATACAACCCAACATGTGCTATCTCGAAACATGATCATTCTCCAAACCCGTCTTTGGTGGTTCCGTTTCCCGTGGCGCTGCTTGGACTCCTTATCCGGCCATGGGACTCCCCTTCCATGAGGGCTTGTACAGGATCGCGGCGCTCCCGAGGGGACGCTAGTGGCAATCCCATGGGTGGTGACATGGGGATACTATCTGCAGTTGGAATTATCATAAATTATCATATAAAGTATCCCTACCTTTAAGGAAACCCCTGATCCTATAATTATCAGCAAACTGGGCGCTATTTGTATAAATCCGGGTTGACACTGGCTAGCATAGCTCTGATTTCTGAAGCATACGTGGGCCAAAAACATGTGGGAAATACTGGAATGATTTAATGATGTTGATGTATTTGCATTTTATTTGCAAGCATTTGCGAAATGAATCAGTGTGGACTTTGATTCTTGATGTGTTTCCAAGATGTTGCAACTTCCCACCACGTTCTTCTTGGTATGAATTGATTCCTGTAGTGAAGCCAGGTGATGGGCCTCATTTATGGCCTTTTGCCCACTTGGACCATACGGGTTTAGGGCCACTTGTGTCTAATAGCTCTTCGAGATTTGTTGTTCACATTGAAGAGTGGAAGTGCCAATATCTCTGAAATTTGGGCCCAAGAGCTCCTCTATATACCTGTCTATACTATTCTATACCTCTACACTATGTATATATGTTACATATGTTTCTCAACATTCTCCGCGTGTTTTTCGTCGGAAATTGTGGCTGCAGGCCGCAAGAGTTTCACGTTCTCTCTGGTCCTGGGCTGCGCTCAGGACCAGAGAGGAATGGGGGACGTGTTTTCACATGGGTCATAGCCCAATTCCACCGGATGTGTTTTATTGTGTTTGTGAATAATAGATTCCAATAGATTCCAATAACATGGTTGTGAATCTTAATGCAACCAAATTAAGATATATAATACCGTTCTTTTGTATGGGTTGGTTTTAGGGTTTGTCTGAAAATGGGATAATGGCCCCATTTCCAAAGGATTATATCATCATGGTTATTCATGTTCGCTCATTGTTCACATTTGAACGGCCATGAATTGGGGTATCTCCCATCATGGGTAAACCGGGTAAGCCATGATAAACCCACATCATTAAATAACATTAAATATGGGGTTACCAAGAATCCACCAGATAGATGGTTTAGCAGTTTAGCCTCTCTTTAGATTGACACTTCCAGTTTTGCTGGAGATGTTGGGGTCCTGAATTTGGGTGAAACATAAACATGACATGCCTGGGATGCTTTTGGGTTGGCATTGGGGGCGTCCGGTCTCTTTCATGGCTTCGACATGATTCTTGTGGCCGTAGGGCATGGGCAGCGGTTCCGACCTGCCACGTGGGCTTTTCCCCCAATGCTCAAGGATGCAAGGTCAAACCAAGTCCCTTTCCACTATTATCCACTATTTTAAATCAAATTTAGCAGGCTGGTTTAGTATTGGATCATATTGGATCCGTTGATGTTGAAGGCAGTAATTTCCAGGGGGACTTCAATGTTTGGCTGGTGGGTTGATGTTCTTTTATATTGTCCATCTATTGTATCGACTCATTTTTTGGATGGCCGTTGAAACCACCAATCAGATGTAATCAGATATTGGTTTCTCGGGATATTAGAGGATTTAGAGGGATGGGAAATACTATGACATACTCATCTAAATGGGACACTAAATGGGACACATTTGGGATATGGTTTTCCCCAGGAGACCACAGCTTTGCCGCGAACTTTGATCCGGAGTTGTTGGACCTCGTGGTGTGCCACCGGCAACCTTTGGCAACGAGGTGTAGAGGTTGGTCCACGTCCCAGGTGTGGCGTTGTATGGCGTTGTAAATTGTAAATATCACGAAATATCAGGGAATCCTCAGACTCTTGGATCTGATTCTTGCATCGCTTCAGTGATTTTTTTATTGGACGCTGCTGTTAAGACAAAAAATGACTGGGTCTCAGATCCAGTGTAGTCAGATGTAGTCAGTCTGGGGCCTGGGGTTCCAGAACCCAAATGGCTTTGCGGCAGTGTGCCATCAGGCAACCGTCTATTCATGTCAGGCCATGCAATCCAACAGATTTCGAACGTGTTTAAAAATTAGTGCATTTTAGTGCGAAGCATACCTGCCTGACCATCCACATACCATCCATGTTTATGTATCTCTATACATTATATATATATATAATTGCATGTCCAGAAATTGTTTGATGTAAATGTAATTAGCTTGCGAGCCAAACCACCCAATGCCCACAATACTCTTCAGTAAACTAACATAGATACGGACGAGCCACCATTTGCAGATCATTTCCCATATATAAGAAAACCCGCGGATCAAAAAAAAAGAAACCCATTGGGTTTCCAAAGCAATAATGTTTCTTTACTAGATAGGTATATTGACCATGGTGAGCAGCTGACCCTGTGCCGCCCCATGCTGCGCCAGGGAGGTCCCAAAGAGTCAATCCGAGTCGGTGACGGAGTTTGAACTGCCCCTACTCTTCGACCAGAGGCGTGACAGACGAAGATGGACGTGAATGAACACAATACCCTCTGGTAAACTAACATAGCTATGGTAAATCACCATTTTTAATGGGTAAATCAACTATAAATGGCCATTTCCAATAGCTACGTTAAATTACCAGAGGGTAAATTTTGGCGCAGAAATTGGGTCAAGGAACATCCCCAATATCTCCTGTAGTTTGGTCGTTTTTGCGGAGCCATGGTTTGAGTGGCTGAAGTTTCAAGCCATATCTTCCACCGCCGTTGGCCAGGCCTCATGAAGATCCCATTCTGGAGGCCTAGCATTGCCTGTGCTGCCATGAAAGGGCAACGTTTGACGCACAAAAAAAGAGTTCTACAGTCCACCGTTTGTTCAAAACATTTTCCAAAGAGACTCATGGAAGATCAGCTGGCCCAGATCTAGCAACATGATAAATGTGGATGAAATCTCTCACAAAGTTCTTACCTCACACCTTTGAGATGTTGATTTCATGTCAGGCTTGGCTGGGTAAAACGCTGGACAACCCTGACAAGGCGCCTTAGGAGATAGGGACATCTAAGCTGGCATCCCAAGAAAACACATGAAAATGACAATAGTGCGTGCCCCCCTCGACATGAGTTGAAACCCAGAAGTGACTGAATGTGAATTTCACAGAAATTTGTCCTTTGGATTGTTTTTGCAGGTATGTATATGTTTGACACGTTTGCATGCATATGTCCCCAAGAAGTTTCTGAAGTTGGTAGTTGAGTAGTTAAGGGCCTTCTTTCATTTCTTTTCTCCCATTGAAGTCTTGGAAGCATGGACCCCAAAAGATCTATAGATTCTATATTTTTTGGGGCTAGCCAGATGTGCCACACAGTGAGGCGCTGCTAGTCCTTGAGGCGCCGTGGAGGATGGTGATGGGATATGGTGGGCTCAACGGATCCTGTTTGGTGAAACCGCTTGGCTCTGGATTTTCAGATTTTTCCGGCGCCGAAAAGAAGAAGCATATGCTGCATATATGCTGATCATGCTGAGCACCTGAAATCTTGGGATCCATCTTCACTCCTCAGAGATCTTGGGGTTGTCATGTCAGCCAGAAATGGTTCAGAATATCTCAGAATACTTGGTGTCAAGAGAAACTAACAGCCTCAAGTCCCACACAGGCACACCTAAATGTTGGCTGTTCAGTCCACTCACTAAACACTGGCAAATCCTAAGCTATTGTCATCCGGTCCTTGTTTTCAGCGAAAACTCTCAAGGTTTTTGAGGTACGGGGTTTCACACATTGACAGCATTGACAGCTCTATCTGGCCTTCCAAACGTTCAGGCCAGATGCTTGCAGAAGCTGCAGCAAGCGGTGGAAGATCAGCCCGAGGTTGTTTTAGGGATCTTGCCATGGGTGAAGCCAGCAAAGAGTGGAGATGAAGGAGATGTTGATAAGAAACAGGTGAACATGCGAGTTTCAGTTTTAATATGTTTCAATGGATGTCATGAGTGGAAATGGTTTTTACCTAAATGTGTCGTGCATATTTATATATGTAACATATATATTATATTACATATATTTGCATGTGCTGCGTATATATGTACACCGAATATGTCATCGAGAATATCGAGAGAGTTTGGATAACATGCTGCCCGTAGATACTGGAATCCTTCCCCAACTGACCAGATGATGGTCATTTTGGCCAAAGCTGGTGACAAAAAGCCAGCGTGTCGTCTCCTTCATCAATAGATTGCATTTCTTTGCCCAGGAAATCTGTTGATATTCGTTTACCAAGCCCCAGAAGATTCGATACGGTAGGTTGATGATGATTGCGCGATGGGAGGCAACTTTTTTATACTTGTTTGGCTTACGGTATGTTACGGTTCAATTTTAGCAACTTCAACACAGGGGTGCGGTGCAGTCTGAATCACCTGTCTCACACCTTCTCCCTGTAGGTGTGCCCCGTGCTGCGGAACCTTCTGTCCAGATTTGAGGTGAACGCCCCTGTCTTTGAATGACGCCTTGAAATCTCGCTGTTGTTGACTGAGCCCGAAAACTAAGCCCTGCAGAAATGGAACATAATGGAACCCATGGAGACTTTGGTACCTGATGTACCTGTGCCTGTAGGACAGCTCTAGAAAACCGATGAAAACCGTGCCCACTTAGGCTCACTGCAAGTGTTTTGACAAAAAATGTGGGACTTTCGACACGTTCTAAGGATCACTTTTGAGCATTTTTGTATGTCCGTGTCATTCACATCCCGTGCATTGGCTTTACCACATTTCACAGGAACGTTTGCCGGAAACCCAAACACTACCTAACAACCAAACAGTAATTACAACTGATCACAACCCTAGCATCAGAATCAGATGAAGGAACCATTTGCAGGAAATCTCCAAACAAATCAGGACAAAAAAAGAGGAAACAACCCATGCTTTCCTGATGTTGCCAGTAGATTTTCATCGATTTTCCCATAATTCCAGGTGTCCACCATTGTCCCAGTGGCTTCCGAAGTGACGTTTGACCTTCCCAGTGCTACACGGTTACACGGCAGGCTTCGATCGCTCAGTGGCTTTCATCCTGGCCCCAAGCCGAGCCGTGGCGCGAGGCCGGTGAAGTTGTACCCGATGGGCCCTGGAGCCATGGGAAATCACCCTTTTTTAATAGGTAAAATCATCATAAATCATCTATAAATGGACCATTTTCCATAGCTATGTTTAATATATCTGGAGGGTATATGTATGTATATCATTATATATATAATTAAATATGTATATGTTTATGTATATGTGTATATATATACAATGTATATATATATATATGTACATATGTATATGTGTATATGTGTATATGTGTATGTATATATATATGTATGTGTATATATATATATGTATGTGTATATATATATGTATATGTACATGTATATGTAAATGTATATGTATATGTATATATATATATTTATATTTATATGTATATGTATATATGTATATGTACATGTATATGTAAATGTATATGTATATGTAAATATATATATATATATATGTATAGGTATATATGTATATGTATATATGTATATATGTAAACATGCAAATATGTATATATGTATATATGTATATATGTATATATGTATATATGTATATATGTAAATATGTAAATATGTAAAGTTGTATATATGTATATATATGTATATATGTAAATATGTAAATATGTAAAGTTGTATATATGTATTTATATATATGTATATGCATTTATATTTATATCTGTATATGTATTTATATTTGTATACGTATATGTATATGTATATGTATATACATGTATATATATATATATGTATATGTATATACACATATATATATATGTATATGTATATGTTTCTATCTATATATATAATATTTTTAAAATAATATATATATATATATGTATTTGTATGTATAATAACCCCCCGGAGTACAAATATTGTGGATGGACAAGCCATCCTGCAGCAGTTGCTAACTATTGCATAAATATTGGTAACTATGAAACACTGCAAAACATGGGATTATAATTGAATCAACCATCTACCAGCTGGTGGATGATTTCTTCCATCCACAGTGATCGGCATTTTCTTGTGGGGAGGGATGTGAAGACCAGGGTGCTGGCACCAGGATTTTGACCATGAGGGGGTACACATTTTGGGGACCACCATGGACCAGCCTAATTAATCAACCAGTTTTTTGTCAAGCCAGGGTTGGCGTCACTAAAGTTCTTTGATCTTTTGCCACATAGCCACCCGTCCAATGACAGAAAATGATACAAGAGTTGGAAACCTGGAGATTATGGGTGAAACTGCCTCGAAATAGCATCCTGGAAAAGAAACGGTTCTATCTTTTTGGGGGTTGCTATGGCAGGGTATATGTATCTATGCCCAGCCAATAAACAATGTCAATGTAGGGTCCACTTCAGTGGACTAGCCCACAAGCAGTGAGGATTCATCCACTGCAAAACAACATGGGGACTGTTGATTGCAAGGAACTACGGGAGTCATTGGTTTTTATCGCCTTGCAAGACGGACATTTTTTCATCCTTTGTTTCAAGTGCAAACAATAAAGGAAAATGAAACAAGAGTTAGCCGGCATTTGATCTACCCAAACTTGATTGGGAGATCTGCTAACGGAAACCGTTGATGGAATTGTGTCAAAGATGGGAAGAGCTGGTTGATAAACCACTGTCCGCCTACCCAGTGACAGATTGGTAAAAGCGGAGAATCCCAGATTTGTGGGACTTCTAAAAACCACGGTCATTGATCACTTTCCAGCTGAGACTCTGATCCATAGATCAGGTTGTGCACATTGTAACTTCTTAGGTCGAGGGCAAAGCGTTGGAAGCCCAAGCAAACTAGGCAAGTTGTCCTTGACGATCAGAGTTTCCCAGTGCCTTTGAAGCCTTCAGCCTTTGCCTACTTTGGTGGCATAAATGGCTTCGTTCCGCCCCGATCAGATGGCAATGAACATGTCACCATTAGAACATATCCGTTGGCAGTACACGGCTTGGCCCATCATTGACATACAATCACATCTTTTTCATGGGGAAAATGATGATAAACCAATGGATGTTGGGTTGATTTCTAAGAAGTGTTGGAGATTTTGTTCCCTTTAGTATCCCCACATATTTCCCACATATTTCCCACATATTTCCCACATATTTCCCATTGCAAAACCTTGGATTTTCCCATGGACCTTTCTTCTTTCAGGGTCTCACGCTTTGTGCGTCGTGCTCGCAATCTGCGGAGATGTTGGAGCCAGGGGCGCTCAGACCGTGTTTAGGCTGTGAGATGGTACCCTCTGGTTATGTCAAAATAGCTATTGAAAATGGCTATTTATAGTGGATTTTCCCATTAAAAATGGTGATTTTCCATAGTTATGTTAGTTTACCAGATGGTCATCACCTGACTTTAGGTCATCACCTGACTTTAGGTCATCAGTGCTTCCAGGTGAGCAAAAACAAAAGCATGATTTAATCATTATCGTCATTGACAGCCGTGTTTTTAATCGTCACTGGGATGTATACTGTAACTGCATATGTTTCATTGTGGCTGTCTATGTTTTGTTGATGACATCCTCCCGTTAGTTAGTCATAAGATGTCATAAGCGCAGCGGGTGAAAGGACTGAACTTGGCTTGCTGCAGACCAGGTTTAAGGGACGATCGCCAAACGTAGCGACGTAGCCACCACCAATATGGGGATGGATCAAAACGTATCAAAACTTGAATTATTACCATATCTGGGGAAAATATATGGTTTATTTGCATATATTTTACATAAACCTCCATTGGCCAGCTGTATGCCAGCTGTTTTAGACCCAATTTCCATATAGCCATGGCCTGGGCAGGCTGGAGCTCCACAGTGTATTGGCTTTGCAGGGTGGTATGGCCCCAGGCGTGTTGAAAGGTGAAACAAGCGATCTTTGGATGTACGGATTGGCTAAGTATATTGTATACTATATGACTCTATATATATATAACATACGTAAGCTCGTGTACTAGTTTTATTTTTTCACAAATCATGTTTTCTTCTAATTGCTATATTGAATGTCATTACTATGTCATACTATATTTGTGCATGACATTTAATAGCGCAACATACATGTTTTACACACATATATATATGTTTATTATAGTCTGTTGCTTGTTTTTTGATGGGTGACATTTGACATGAAAGAAAAATATTTTATTACTCTATAACATTATGATTTGTTATATGATTCTTTGTGTTATGTATATATGATTATGTGAAATTATATGCTATGATATTGTTTCAGTGCTTTGTGCCGATTATTACTTTATAAATGGATTGGAACCACCCCCAGAGTTTGATCATCTCGGTTTGCAGGTCCTCAACAACCGCCTTTCTTACCAGAATCGGAGGCTGGTAGGGAGGTTGCCAGGGTTTATCAGGGATGGTGATAGGGGTTCCATATACAGATACACATGATGCCATATGATATTTTTTTCTTTGTGGCTTTCTGCCTGTATGCCCGAAGGCTGCCTACATCAGTGTGATACACATCATTCACATCATATATATATACATTGTATATACACATTTCAAGTATATATGTATATATATATACACATATGTATATGTCAATGTTTAACTATATTTCAAATCATACCAATCCAAATTATATATGTAAATGTATATCTATATGCATATATATATAGATATGTGATCATAATATAAAACATGCGTATATAATAAATTGTGCACACAGTCCTGAAACCTTAAACTAATCAGGTGTCTAGTGAAAGTTTCACATTATACAGCATTTTTTTTTATGTATGCACCAATGCATATGCATATCTATGTATGTATATATGTTTTAATTATATATTATGTATAGGTGCATGGTTTTTATACATGGGTATAGGCATACTTATGTGTATATATATATATACTGTTCAACAAATCCTCACTAAAATTCGGCAACTACGTATGCTTGAACATCCCATATTCTATCTACTTTGGCATGATGATATACTTGGCAAGGCAGGTCAACATGTTATAACGGCTCACCACTGACGTCAGGAGGCGCTTGATGCCTTTCGCCAGGTGGGTTTGGGAAGCAACTTGGGGATGACTGAGGAGCATCAGTGGTGGTGCCCGGGCCAAGTATAAGTTGGTTTATATTATTAATTATACCCTTTGGTAAACTAACATAACTATGGAAAATCACCATGTTCAATGGGTAAATCCACTATAAATGGCAATTTTCAATAGCTATGTTAGATTACCAGAGGGTAAACTCAATCCACTATATACATATATATATATATGTGTGTACCATAAACATCCAGAAACCATAGTTGATGGTCAACCTAGGCAGATAAACCCACTTGGCTATCTAGGGGGCACCACCTTGTAAGCAAGAGGATTTTGATGGGGATATATGATTCAAATGGGGGTATATTCAATGGTTATAATGGGTATATTATACAATCAAGACCTTTGACCATCAGTTTCATGGCGATAGAATGGGAATGCAGTGGGATAACAAGATCGGAACATGGTTTTTAAATGTCCTTGATGATGGTCAATTATTTTATTGCTAACAGTAAAATATGGTGTAAATCCTGATGACGGATTTGTATGCGTGGGTTATGACTGCGGGTTTCGCCATGACTTTTCGGGTATAAGATGGTATAATGGTGAAATAACCAACAAGATAATAGGGATATGTTTGCCTAACATGATGATAACAAACATCTAATGGTGACATAAACATACTTTTACTTCAACAACAAACCTAGTGTTATACTGGGGAGGTGATGGGAATGCCATGGGGAGTATTTGGGTAAATTCTGGTGATTTACATGTTAAGATTATATATATATATATTTACGCTTATTTATTTAACGGTGATAAGCTGATGTTTTTCATTTTCATTTCAACGGTGATAAGCTGATGTAGTGATATATACAGTAAGCAACAATATGATAGAGATGGTCAGCTTATAGCGACCGAACCCTGCCTGACCCCACCTTTTGCATGATGATGAGTTGTTTATTTCAGGTTGATGAATTACTACAAACATATGCAGAGATTATGGGTTGCAGGACCATTGTTCGCCATGTATCGGCCAACATCCCTTCAGTATCTCCAAGCATTGGTTTCCAGCAATGTTCTTGGCAGTTTGCCTGGAAGTTTGCCTTCAGAAGTTGGTACAGCAGTGTACAGCATGGGACCCTGAAACTTGTTCAGTAGCAACATCCATCAGGAGGCAGCTGCTTGGCTCTTCAAATTGGAGGCCCTATATGGTTTGGAGCTGATCAACCAGCTGGCTGCCCAGATGGCTGCTTCTTTGTGGTGTTGGAGTGTCAGATAAGGGTTGCACCATTTTCCAGGGACCCTCTTTCTGACAATCACTCCAAAGATTTGCAAAGTATAGGTCCAAAAAAGACGTGCTGTTTCCACGCTGGGGGCGTGCTGAAAGTGAGGATGTGATTCGTGAAATTCATATGGAAATCCAGGTTTGCCCTACCCGCGGTCCTGGTCCCAAACCAGTGGTCATCGAATCACCAGTGACCTGGGTTTGGCCCTGACTGCACACCGTTGGCCGGGTGTGGGGCGCATGCCGGGGGGTGCCTTCTAGTGGGCCGAAGTTCACAATAAGTCTGGCAATCATGCTCGGAGAGTGCGAACCGAGGACCTTGGGAGGCAGTTTTCACCCTTGAGGCCAACGCATCCCAATCCCCATCTTGGGATGCATGGGATGCATGACAGTGAGACGATGCGCTAAAGTGCTCGCTGGGGGTGTCAGGCGATTCCTGGCTGGCATGTTGTGAGGGGAGGCCAAACACATTGTCACGTCGTCGCATCAGGTCACAATGCTTATCGCGTGTACACTTCGTGGATGGTTGTGCTGTTGTGCTGCTGTTCGAATGAACTATAGACCTGTTCGCGGAAGATGCAGTTTTGCATTGTTTCTTAGGTTTTGTCCGATGGGTTTTCGCACTTAAATTGCAAAATGAGTTAGTCCGTGCCAAGGATCAGAATCCACAATTCATATGGAAATCCAGGTTTGCCCTACCCGCGGTCATGGCCCCAAACCAGTGGTCATGGAATCACCAGTGACCTGGGTTTGGCCCTGACTGCACACCGTTGGCCGGGTGCGGGGCGCATCCCCGGGGGGTGCCTTGATTACGCAGTGGTGAACTGATATGCTGTGCGCTAGTGTGCCTTGATTACGCAGTGGTTTTCAACTTTTGGAAGCTATAAACATGTTTTGCTTGGCTGTAAAGCTTAATCGAGAAGCACGGTTTCCTTTGCCAGATTTTTGTGCAAAGATGATGATTAATTCCACCTTATTGCAGACCTGGAGATCCGTTGTTGTGCTCTTGATTCAGTTGGGCACATTACACCCCATGCCCTGAACAATCCTGGAGTTTTTGTTTGCAGATTTGAAGTTCGGACTTATGACGTGGAGCTGATGTGACTTATGATTGCGCAAATGCGTGTCGTTCGAATGGCTTTTGAACGGGACATAACGGGACTATATATGGATGTATCTGGGTAAATTATAACGACCTCACTGCGACCTCACTGGGAATCATGGTTAATAAGGGACATCATCCCCAAATGGCCTTAATTCAGGTTAGTGACATATTATAATTTACCCAGATGTATGAATACATATATGTTTGTGTACAGTCACAGTAATATATTCATACCAAAGCTTGAAAGATTTGAAAGTCACCTGGAAGACACTAGGAGCTTTCAAACGCTTTTGTTGTGAGAAAAAACACCAACGTTTGGGCGAAATGATGACATTTCCCAACACTGGGGTGCAACGGCCTCAGGAATGCAAGGGGGGACGAATTTGGTGCTTCCTATCCCACACGCCTAATTCATGTAGGATACGATGCCCGAAACATCATTGAATCATTGATGGCAAGGGCGAGGTCATGTGAAGTGGTGTGATTCTGGTGGCTCTGCCCCGTTCTGGGAGTTGGATGAAATTGGACATTGAGAAGAAGCGAAAATTGTGCCCTTCAAGAATGTAACATGGGAGAAACAAAACAAATTGCACCACCACAAGCAACATCCAATTGTATTGGTTCAGGGTTCCATGCCAAATGTCAAATGTATATAAGAGACCTCCAAGTTGTGGATGGTTTAAACAACCCACTTGTAAAACATTGGGAATGTTTACAAATCGATCCCTTCCCATCCAAACGAAACCATGGTCTTGTATTGCGGGGCAGGGACCCCTAAATCTATAGTAGTTACAGTAATTCTCATGTTCCCTATTGTTCGATGGCCAAAGATTCGGGGCGCATCCCGATTTTCAGACACACCCTTAATATCCCACCGTTGGTTATACTTATATTACTTATAATCTAAGACGTGGTATCACCCTTGAAAATGATTGTTTATAAAATGTTATAACCTGCCAAGTCCGCTTTAGCTTTATTGGTTAAATGTGTAATTACCTATATTCATATAGACTCCACATGATGTCAACTCACCGTTTGTCATGGTTGACCACCCCATTTTAGCTGGTTCATGCTCCATAACATTGTTGACTAAATCAATCTTGACCACAATTATTGCTGACATATCCCAATTATCTCCCCATTCAAGCATATTAAACCTCTATTTTTCTTAACTAGTGCATCATTCATAACTTTGTTGGTCAAAACATGTCAAATCCGAAAAACTGATATTACCCAAGACTGGTCCAAACACGTTCTGAGACTGTATTTGGGTGTGGTTCTTTGGGCCCAAGCACCTTCTAAGACGGTGTTGGGAGCACTAGGGTTACACCATATATTAGTTGGTTATATAGCTCCCATTATATCGAATTATATCCCACTACTATCCACATGATATCCTAACTAATGATATCCTAATCACACCATATTAAAGACGTATTTCCCCACCTGCCAGGTGAGGGTTGTTAGATTTTATGTCAGTTGCCTGCTCCTCTCCTCTCCTCCTCATCTCCTCCTCATCTCCTCCTCCTCGTCGTCCTCCTCCTCGTCCTCCTCGTCCTCCTCGTCCAACTGCGACCCGCGATCCACAGTGTTCTCTGTCGGACCTCAACCACGACCATCCATGCTCAGTGTTCCCTGCCGGACCTCAACCACGACCATCCACGCCCAGTGTGCCCTGCCGGACCTCAACCACGACCATCCACGCTCAGTGTTCCCTGCCGGACCTCAACCACGACCATCCCCGCCCAGTGTTCCCTCCCGGACCTCAACCACGACCATCCACGCCCAGTGTTCCCTGCCGGACCTCAACCACGACCATCCACGCCAAGTGTTCCCTGTTCCCTGGCCGGACCTCAACCACGACCATCCACGCCCAGTGTTTCCCTTTCCTGCCGGACCTCAAACCACGACCATCCACGCCCATTGGTTCCCTGCCGGACCCTCACCGCGCGTATCCACCGGCCAAAAGAACTTAACATACGCCCCAGATAGAATGCCAGAAGATATGCCAGATAGAATGCCAGATTGAATGCCAGAAGATATGCCAGATCATATGCCAGACGATATGCCAAATAGAATGCCAAATAGAATGTCAGAAGATATGCCAGATAGAATGCCAGAAGATATGCCAGATAGAATGCCAGAAGATAGGCCATAGCATATGCCAGAAGATATGCCAGATAGAATGCCAGATAGAATGCCAGAAGATTTTGCCGTATACTATGACATCTGCCGCAGATATGCCAGAACATCTGCCCAGAAGATATCCAGGTAGAATGCCAGAGATATGGCCGATAGAATGCCAGATCTAATGCCAGAAAATATGTCAGATAGAATGCCAGAAGATTTGCCAGTAACAAAATGTATAAATGTCATGGTGGGGATCACACGAAGTAAAGTAATTTTTGGGTTCCATCAGTTAGATCAACCGAAAAAAAAAAAACATGCCAAATCCCCCAGAAAATAGATCCACCATTTCTAGCCCCAAAGAATTATATACCATATTATACTATATATTTCCATATAAATCCCATGAAAAATCCTCCACGTTTGCTGCTTAAATCATGCAACATTTCCCATACCCCAAAAAACACGCTACTGGGCCGCCTGGTTTTAGGCCTGAGCGCCTGGCACAACATCCACGGCTGTCCATGCTATCCTGGGAGCTGCCGGAGGCATCCCAGCTATTGGATGGAAATCCCCGAGATGTGGGAGATGGGAGATGTATGGAAGATGAAAAATGTAAGCCCCTGCTTTAGCAGACTATATGCCATTTAAAATGGAACGAAACACATCTCAACGATTGGGTGATGTTCCAGCAAACCATGTTGGAAAGCCGGAATTGGATGAAAACATGGGGGAAAACGGATATATATATATACACAGTATATATAATTTCAGATTTGGAGGGAAAACATGTGTGGGAAACGCTGATACATCATTTTGAGAAACGGATGAAAAAGACCCAGGGATTTTCAGGATTGAGTAGAGGAAAATGGTATAGAAGTCAAACATATTGTTGGGATGAAAAATCAAAGATGTTCTGGGGATGTGAATAGCGTCACAGGCAGGTCTGCTGATAGAATCAACCATGTTGGGTCCATTTGGCACCCAAGATCGTTACCTGGGAGATACTGAGAGGACTTGGACGCCTTTCCTGTTGGTAGGCTTGGATGTCCAAAGTCCGGCTATTGAACTTAATTTAATATGCATAATTTAATCGTACACACACACACACGCAACACATATACCGTATACATATAAATACACAATACACGCATGGGGATGGGTAAAGACCTATTATTACATATATTTACCACATATTTTGGGTGGATGATCATCTATTTTGATATGAACCTCGCGTTGCAGGTGGAAGCGCTGTTGCAGTGCCCCTACTTCAGACCCCCGGTCCAGGGCTGAGGGGCGCAGAAAGGGGCAGGGGCATACGGGTTTGTCTAACGAGGTGTACCCGAAATGGCTGTTTTAATAGGGAAAATGATTATTCACCAATGGATTTTAGGGGTACTCTATTTCCAGGCAATCCCATATCTTGAAATATTTTGAAGTGGACAAGGTTGAAACTTAGAAGCAAGAATTGGCCAAAGAACAGATATGGAACTGGAGTGAGCTGACTGCAGATGTTCTTAGGGGTTTTCCCGATTCGCAGTTGAATTGGATTGTCATGCATTCAGCGGTATGACAATGGAAAATTCATGAAAATTCATGAACATTCTATAATAAAATGGAGGTTTAATGGGAGAAAGCATCCAACTAGACAAATGGGGGACTTTGGTTTGCCATGTTTCATTACCAAAGAACGGCCCAAAACACAAATCTCCTCCATAAAAGTTAACCCGGATAGCCGGAGTGAACTAACAAGAACGTCTCACAGTAGCAAGCTGGGCTCAACCATGTCTTTGTAAACGCATGATGGGTTCCACTTGGGTCCTTTCACAATTAGCACATATTAACAACATGAACGTGGACTCGTGCGGACTCAACGCATTTCCCTGCTGGACTGTTCTTTTCGAACGGTTTTCCATGAGTTTTTCCCACCATGTCGTCATGATGCATGCTGGGCTTAGGAGATGAGCGTTTGGCGCTTTGCCCGGCGATGGTGCTTGGAAGGTGACGGAGATGTTGGTTGCCTCCCCCCCAACGCAGGACATTAAATAGTGGATGAATGATGATGAGTGGAGGACTAGGAGATTCGCAGTGTTTGGAAAATTTGGAAAGACTGACTGCAGGCCGGACTCTTTTCCGGCTGGTTGGGTGGTTGTATCCTCAATGATGATGACTCATGATGGCTCTTGTATCTATTTCGATCTATTTCGCGTTTTCTACTCCCATTCTCATTCTTGGTGACTTCATTTGCACTACCGGCTCCTATCTCCCACGTGTCAGTTTTCTGCATCCCCAAATGTTTTTTTAGTTTGATCCTTTGTTTAAGCCATGATTTGTATAATGGTCATACCCTGATTCTACTTGGTTTTGCTCTAATTTTGCCAACCGCGCTCTGGCAATCTTTGGGCCGGTTATTGGGTCTTGAACTCCAAAAAAGTCAAGGTCATTCAGTCAGTCCCTT
>CAMXCT020003870.1:0-48519 GCA_947184155.2 Cladocopium goreaui
CCTCTTCATAGAGCTGCTGAAGATCTTCTGGCACCTGACCACTTTTGATCATTCTGGCACATTTCCTTACCTTGGGGTAGCTTCGATGCTCATCATCAGCAACTGTTGCATCCTCCCCTTTAGGCTCCTCATCTTCTCCTTCTGCATGGTCATCAGGAACTGGCTCATCCCTGGTCTTCTTCCATCCTGCTGCCATCTCCTTGGCAGTCTTCGCTTTGGCCTTGGCTTTCGCCTTCAGCTGCATCAGGTCTTTTCTGGATTGTCTTCATTGTGCTCTTGGCTTTTGCCTTTTGAGCTTTCATTGGCGAAGAAGTAACCCCAGGAGCTTTGCTGGCAGCAGCCTTGGCTTTACCTGCTGCCTTTGCCTTGACTTTAGATTTTGCTTTCACCTTGGCTTTGGCCTTTGCCTTGGGTGCTGCAGTATCTAAGAATCTAAGTCAGCTCATGGGGCAGCTTCTTCTGGAGAAGCCTGTTCTACAGATTCTGGTGCTGGTTCAGGTGGAGGCAAAAAGCAAGCATAGCATCAGGTTACCAACAGGGGCGACAAGTGACAAGTAACTTCAATCTTGGGCACCAGTGTGCTACATGGATGGTAAATGCACTTGTACACTTGACATATTTTCCAACCTTTCACCAAAAAAGTAGCCCACATACCAAAGACCTCGTGCATGCATCAACCAACCATTGTGCTATTTATCATTCACAAAAGGTGCTGCATGAGATTTTCTTATTTTTGGATGGTAATATGTTTTTGTGAAATGAATATTTGTCCTATGCATGCAATAATGGAAAACAATACTTAAAAATATGCTGCGACTTTAAGAAGTGGTTCGTGTTCAAAAGCATTAACAAGATAAACAAATATATAACTAGAAAAATAAAACATATATATATATATATAAAGAATGAATAACAAAAAACAATAAATGAACACATAAATAGTATATATATATATATATATACAGTATATATATATATGTATTCAATCAATAATCAGTGGTGGTATATGTGGCAAAAAAACATATTACAGTTTCAGTATTGTACATGTGGTTTTTTGTTTTATTTATGTATGTTCACCTAATGTAATTGCTCTTGTCCTAGGTTTGTTTGAAACTTTAAGGCATAATGTACCCAAATACTAATGTAGAGATATATGTGTATTCATTTGGTGTGGTGTTATTGGTTGGCTTGGGGTTACAGTTTTGCAAACCAAACCCATTGCATGCCAACCAACCCTATTAGGTACTTTGTAAAATGAAAGGTGCTTTAAACCCCCCTTAAGGTACCTTTTTTATTTTTAGCAAAATAAAACAAAAAATAAAAATGGGAATGCCCCAAAAATGTGTAATGAAAATATTTGATTATAGTTTCTGTATTGTACATGTGTTTTTTCTTTTCTTATTTATGTATGTTCACCTAATGTAATTGCTCTTGCCCTATGTTTTTTTGATGACACTTTAAGACATAATGTGACATAATGTACCCACATACTAATGTGGAGGTATATGTGTATTTATTTGGTGTGGGGTTATTATTTGGCTTGGGGCTACTGTTTTCAAACAAAACCCATTGCATGCCAACCAACCCTATTAGGTACTTTGTAAAATAAAAAGGTGCTTTAAGCCCCCTTAAGGTACCTTTTTTTTTGGGGGGGGGAAATCACAAAACAAATAGACATATAGATGTCTCAAAATGCCTAAGGCAAATGCTTGATTACAGTTTTAGTATTGTACATGTGTTTGTTGATGTATTATTTATGTATGTTCACCTAATGTAGTTGCTCTTGTCCTAGGATTTTTTGGTGCAACTTCAATACATAATGTACCCAAATACTACTGTGGATATATATATATATATATTTATGTGTGTATTCATTTGGTGTGGGGTTATAATTTGGTTTGGGGTTACTGCATTGCAAACCAAAACCAATGCATGACAACCAAACCATGTTTTGGGTTACTTTTTAAAACACATTTAGACATGGTGGGTGTAACATGTCAAAACAATTTGCACAATAAACAACCACTGTTTGTTTTTTTAATGGGAAAAACACTTACAAAGAATAGTAACCCATATTTGGGGTTACTTCTTTTAAAATGATCCCAGCAATAGATCCCTATGTTGTTTTTATTTTTTTTCAACCAGTAACATACATGAAACCTATTTTTAAAAAAATGAAATGAAAAACTCATTTTTTTGAAACAAACAAACATGGTTTTCAAGAAAATAAACACTATTTTTTTTTAAGAAAAAACAAGTTTTCTCTATATTTTTTGTTTACTGCCCTGAAAGTTTGTTGAAAGTTTGTTGCAAACTTTCAGTCAAACTTTCAGGGGGGTTGCAAGTTTGACTGAAACTTTCAATGCAAACTTGCAGGGCTGGATTGAAAGTTTCAATGCAAACTTTCAAGGCTGGATTGAAAGTTTAAAGAAACTTGCAGGGCTACACTGAAAGTTTGCATGAAAGTTTCAATGTAGCCCTGCAAGTTTTTTTAAACTTTCAATCCAGCCTTGAAAGTTTGCATTGAAACTTTCAATCCAGCCCTGCAAGTTTGCATTGAAAGTTTCAGTCAAACTTGCAACCCCCCCTGAAAGTTTGACTGAAAGTTTGCAACAAACTTTCAACAAACTTTCAGGGCAGTAAACAAAAAATATAGAGAAAACTTGTTTTTTCTTAAAAAAATAGTGTTTATTTTCTTGAAAACCATGTTTGTTTGTTTCAAAAAAATGAGTTTTTCATTTCAATTTTGTTTTTTTTTAATAGGTTTCATGTATGCTATTGGTTGAAAAAATAAAAACAACATAGGGATCTATTGTTGGGATCATTTAAAAGAAGTAACCCCAAATATGGATTACTATTCTTTGTAAGTGTTTTTCTCATTTAAAAAAATCAAATAAAAAACGATGGTTATTGTTGCCTGGTGTTTAGATAAACATGTAGTACCAACCATGGTTTGTGTTTGATTGAATGCTGTGTGTTTCCAAAATAGAAACCCCAAACATAGGTTGGTTGTCATGCAAGGGTTTTGGTTTGCAATGCAGTAACCCCAAACCAAATTATAACCCCACACCAAATGAATACACACATATATACATATATACCTCCACATCAGTATTTGGGCACATGATGTCTTGAAGTTGCATCAAACAAATCCTAGGACAAGAGCAACTAAATTAGGTGAACATACATTAAAAAAAACACCAACAAACACATGTACAATACTGAAATTGTAATCAAACATTTGCCTTAGACATTTTGCGACATCTATATGTTTATTTGTTTTATTTTTCCCAAAAATGAAAAGGTACCTTAGGGGGGCTTAAAGCACCGTTTTATTTTACAAAGTACCTAATAGGGTTGGTTGGCATGCAATGGGTTTTGTTTGAAAACAGTAGCCCCAAGCCAAATAATAACCCCACACCACATGAATACACATATACCTCCACATTAGTATGTGGGTACATTATGTCACATTATGCCTTAAAGTGTCATCAAAAAAAACATAGGGCAAGAGCAATTACATTAGGTGAACATACATAAATAAGAAAAGAAAAAACACATGTACAATACAGAAACTATAATCAGATATTTGCACTAGACATTTTTGAGACATTCCCATTTTTATTTTTTGTTTTATTTTGCAAAAAAAAAGGACCTGAAGGGGGGCTTAAAGCACCTTTCATTTTACAAGGTACCTTATAGGGTTGGTTGGCATGCAATGGGTGTGGTTTGCAAAACTGTAACCCCAAGCCAACTAATGACTAATAACACCACACCACCTGAATACATGCGTATTAATGCATACATATATTTATATATTTAAAAATATATATATATAGACAGTGATATTTAGGCACATTACGTCTTAGAGTTTCATCAATATAATCATAGGACAAGAGCAGCACATAAATAACAAAACAAACAAGATATGTACAATACTGAAATTGCAATAAAATAATTGCTCTAGACATTTTGAGACATCTCCATTTCTATTTATTTAATGTTTTATTTTTCCAAAAAATGAAAGGTACCTTAAGATGGCTTAAAGCACCTTTCATTTTCCTAGGTACCATTGTGGAACCAGTTTTTGAACATGTTAGGCTTCGGTTTCGGGAATCAATTTTCAGACGTTTTGAGACATCTCCAGTTCTACTTTTTTAAGTTTTGTTCAATGAAAATGAAAAAGCCATGCAACATCCATTGTGAAGTATAGATATCACATTTGTTGATTGATACATTCACAAGGTCTTTGGTATTTATGTTGTAAGCTTTTCTGACATCATCATGGGCAAAACATGTTCTTCATGGAGTTACTTTTGGTGAAAGGCTGGAATTTACGTCAAGTGTACACTTAGGGATGTCTCAAAATAGGAGTGCCCCAAAGCTCTGTTTTGCACACTAAAAAGCAAGGGCTTGGGCCCCCCTATTTTGAGACATCCCCAATTGCATATACCATCTGTGTAGCACACTGGTGCTCAAGATTGAAGTTACTTGTCACTTGTCGCCCCTGTTGGTAACCTCATGAAGAGGCCTGCTTGTCCACCTGATGCTATGCTTGCATGTTGCCTCCACCTGAACCAGCACCAGAATCTGTAGAACAGGCTTCTCCAGAAGAAACTGCCCCATGAGCTGACTTAGATTCTTAGATACTGCAGCACCAAAGGCAAAGGCCAAAGCCTAGGTGAAAGCATAATCTAAAGTCAAGGCAAAGGCAGCAGGTAAAGCCAAGGCTGCTGCCAGCAAAGCTCCTGGGGTTACTTCTTCGCCAATGAAAGCTCAAAAGGCAAAAGCCAAGAGCACAATGAAGAAAATCCTGACAAGACCTGATGCAGCTGAAGGCGAAAGCCAAGGCCAAAGCGAAGACTGTCAAGGAGATGGCAACAGGATGGAAGAAGACCAGGGATGAGCCAGTTCCTGATGACCATGCAGAAGGAGAAGATGAGGGGCCTAAAGAGGAGGATGCAACAGTTGCTGATGATGAGCATCGAAGCTACCCCAAGGTAAGGAAATGTGCCAGAATGATCAAAAGTGGCCAGGTGCCAGAAGATCTTCAGCAGCTCTATGAAGAAGAGGGCTCCAAGAATTCTCTTGAACACCAGAGGCGAGTCTGTGTTTGCTCCTGGAAATATCCAGTGTTCGAAGTTTTCAAGAAGAACTCTGAGATTTGCAACAAATCTCAGATTACTGGGTTGGCTTAGGTTGTGGACAAAATCCAGGGAAACCAGCAAGCTTTGAATGAGCAGAAAGACGAGGTGATGTCTATCAGAAAGATGGTTACTATCATGTCAGGACAATGGCCACAGCCATTGAGAAGAAGCAGGGCAGTTCCATGGTCTTGCATGGTGGCCAAGCCAACATCACCAAGGATGAGTTATTCGCAGATGAGTCAATTCATGTCGAGCAGGCCCTGGAGCCAGCTTGGCACTGGAGCTAGTTGTGGTGGTAGTGGTGGTTGTGGTAGTGGTAGCAGTGCTTCCTCTACACCAGCTGTGGTTACTTCATCCTCAGCATTGCCAAAAGCGATTTCTGATGCTCCTGTTAAACTGAGCTGGGCAAGTGTGCAGCATGACATCAAAGAAACCAAAGTGGTTCAGGAGCGACTGGGTAGAGACAAGAAAGACCAAAAACTCAATGATACTTTGAAGGATGCCCTCACTGAGCTTTCAAAGACAGAATGCATGCTTGGACAATGCTTCATTGCCAAGTATGACTGGTTCATTATTGCCATAATCTTGTTTCATGCCTTTTCTGACTTTTCCTCATTTTTGCCATGCTGTTGTTTCATAAATTTTGTCAGTGACACAAACACTACCCATGATCAAATCATTTGATCCAATCCAAGTGCCAAGGGAAAAACATGAGACCCTGTCAAAATACATGAAATAAACCCATGCACATATGTCAGCAGCACGTATATAGTAACCCCAAGAGAACATCAGACACATACCATATAACAAAATAACATAAACAAATATATATGTAAAAACGAAGTGAAAAAAACATAACCCTTAAAAATTTCCTTGAAAAAGGTTCTCAATAATTACCTTCAAAGGTAATTTTTTTTTTACTAATAGTTTAAAAAAATCGACCAAAATTATCTTCAAAAAGGTAATTTTTTTAGAGTTACCTATTTTGCTCCAAATAACCTTGCCTGACCTATAGGGTGAAACCTCCAAAAAGGACCACCTCTGTAAAACTTCCCATAGGCACGGCCATACGGGGATCGCGCGGACGGTTGCGAACGGTTGCGGACGGTTGCGAACGGTTGCGCTCGCGAACGCAACGTCGAGCGAACACACCCTCAACCCCCAGACCCCCAGAGTGAAACGGGAACCCTTGCTACGCATTCGGGAAAAATATGAAAAGGGCTCCCCGTTGAACCTCCAATTCACGGTAGAGGTCTTCAGGTAGGATCGGAGGCATGTAGCCCTAGCGGCGATGAAATCTGTGCGGATTTTTTCAAGTGACTCAAATGGGAAGTGAGTGAAGTAGTTATGATGGATGGTTTAAGGGGAATGGGCAACTGAAATGGGAATAACAGCAAATAATGGATCAAGCAAATATTTGGAGATCGAATTGAACAGTGCAAATTAGCTGAATTGTCAAGCGAATCCAATGGGAAATAGATAAAAGATGATGGACTTTCAAGTAGCTCAATTTGCATTTGGATGATGCAAACGATCAATTATAATTGTCAACCAGTTGAAATGGTAAGTACAAAATCACCGTATTTGCAGCTGAAACCGGAGTTTTTCACAGTGGATTTGCTGCCCTAGAAACCATGAATAAACCAACGTGCAAATGCCAAACTTGGTGAGTTGAGACTTGGCCGCCTTGGCCTATAACGTTACGGTCAAACACCTCGTTTTGCACCCGCCTGGCCCGCCTTCTTCGTAGCTGAAAACGTGGTAAAAAATAGATATTTTAGCATTATAGTTAACTTGTTGTTCTAGATCAGAACGCGCAGCATAGGGACCTGTGCGGGTTCGTTCCACATCATCATCATCATCATCATCATCATCATCATCATCACAATCATCATCACTACCTTCTTTGTTGATCTTCGCAATTGAATGTAAAGTTTGACGGGGGTGGGACTTTGATCTTCCCAATTGAATGTAAAGTTTAACAGGGATGGGACTTTTATATTCCCTAATACCTTTGATCTTCCCAATTGAATGTAAAGTTTCACGGGGTGGGACTTTTATATTCCCTAATACCTTTGTTAATCTTCCCAATTGATCCTGTTCAGTTGACTTGCCAACTCGCTGCCATCTCCATTCCTGGCATTGCCAGCAATTAGACCGAGCATCCTCAGAAATCGGTACGATTCATCCAGGTTCAAGATGTTCGCCATATGGGTCCGGGAAGAGGAGCCATCAGAGAAATGGAACTGCTTCCACTCACTGCTGCATCGGGCTAAAAAGGCTTGTTCTGTGAAGCTCGCCAACATGCAAGATTCTACTTTCGTCACTGTGGCATCAACACGCTGAGAAGCCCTGCGAAGAGCGGCTTGGTCATTGACAGCTGCAATCTCCGCCAGAACGTTGGTCAATTGCGACTTGCGAGTCTGGGAGGCATTGCAACTGATTGCGATCATGCTCCCTGCGCTTTTGGCCCCTGGAAAAATATCCACGAGCACACCGTTTGCACTCGGGCACAAACCTATCTGCACTGCACTGCTAGTCCCAGTGGCATCAACGGCGTCGATGCTCGTGCCGCTAACCGAGCTAGGATCAGGGATCCCCTTTCACACCTTTGTTGATCTTCCCAATTGAATGTAAAGTTTCACGGAGTGGGACTTTTATATTCCCGGCTACCCTTATTGATTGTCCCATGTCAAGCAGGGTGTGGGCGAAACGGGGTGTGTGCACGTAACGTTGGCAAATACCAACTCAGTCAAGTTTCCATAGCAACTTCAAACGGTATATTGATGTATATTATATATGTTGGTGGGTGATAAAATTGGCGAGATACACTCCATGACTCTGATCGTTGAAATACAATGAAATCTCCAAGAAGAAATGGGATCTCACATTTTTTAGTGTAAAAGCCGTGTGTGTGTGTGATCCACGGAAACAACGTCCACAAATGATCCAAAAAACCTCTGATACTTCTGAAAAGTTGAGATTTCTTTGGAACATGTCCTGAAAAGCAGGGTGGCTCCCAACACCTCAGGTACAAGGGTGGTAAATTTGCTAGATATACCATCTGGTTATTTAACATAGCCATGGAAAATCACCATTTCTAATAGGTAAACCATCTATAAATATGCCATTGGCCATGTTAAACAACCAGAGGGTAGCGGTAAAATGACTCATTTGACCCCGTTGTGGCTATCATTTCTCAATGGGTTGGAGCAACCCTGTGATTTACTCATGATTATTCGATATACTGGTTGGTGGTTGAGCCCTACCCCTCTGAAAAATGATGGACTTCGTCAGTTGGGATGATGAAATTCACAAGATATGGAAAGTCATAAAATTCCATGGTTCCAAACCACCAACCAGTATATGATATACCTTTAACCTCGCATCAACCGCACCATTCTTATGGTTTCTCCTCCCACCATTATCCAAGATACGGAGAAACACTGGCCATGCCACGAAATGCAAGCCCCCGGAGACCGACCTCCTTTGCGCCGCCTGTCTCCTGTGAGGAGGAAGGCTCAAAACCCAATAGCCTCTGGTCATTAAACAGTCTGGTATTGAAGCCATGGACCATTTAGTTCGTTGATCTGCCTATCAAGTTCCGGAAGTGGGGGGCATAACCCATAGAAATGGATAGAAATGGTGATTTCGCTAGGGAAAATGGTGATCAAAAGATGACTTCCAGAGTTATGTAAACGTTTCCCAACGGGTATTACCATATGACAAACGGAACCAGCTATGACATGACTTGGGCTACAGGCCATAAGGCTATCAGGTTTTTGACGAAAATAGTCATATAACAAGACAAGTTCATGGGGATTAAGACTGAGATTTGATTTATCCTATGGTATCCTTTTAATGATAGCTAAATTGACTTAAATCTTGGAAAAACAAGTGTTTATTCTGGTTTATTGGGACTATATCTCTGGTTTTCACGGGTTTAGCAACAGAACTCACCGGCTTCACCTCGAAACGGATCACCCCAGTTTTGTTCATTGGGTTTTTGGTAGGGGTAATCCACTGATGGGGTGAACCAACCCACCTGTTATCAATGGTAATCCACTTGATAGTAAGGATAATTAGCTGATTACCTACTTGGTGGCTGATAGATAGTGGCTGATAGATGGGGTGAAGCCACCAAGCGTTCGATTCAATGCTTTGAAACTGCTCCAATCTCCGCAACAGGCAGCGTGTTTTTTGGTCTTTTTGGGGACTGATCGGACTGACCAAACCGACTTGGGAGTGGCAAATTTAATGGGATTTAATGGGATAGAGAACCAAGCATAATTGAAAACTAGCAGCTATGCTGCGGTACTCGAACATGGCTAGCTGGGAAATTCCCTAAACTAAATGGATGCTGTCTTGGAAAAAAACGTGGAATGTTTGATTATCGTTGATTTGCTGAAGTAACCCCCAATCAAAAATTATTCCCTGTAGATTCCCTAGTGGATTTCCCTTTCCGGGAACATGATCGGAGGGTAGGGTACGCCAATGTACGCCACGCCCCTCAAAGTCCTCATCTTCCTCTTCTCCCTCCTCAAAACCTCCCAGTTCTCTAACAACCTCGAGGAATTGCGGGCAATGTAGATCTGTAGCAACAATGGATCAAAGCCCGCTCGAAGTATCACGGTTTCTGAAGTGAGTTTTTCAATTCGTAGCTCCAACTGGCTCCCCGTTGTTGGGAATATGGCTACCCACATCTCCTAATTG
Organism: Cladocopium goreaui; assembly: GCA_947184155.2. Classification (NCBI taxonomy): domain Eukaryota; class Dinophyceae; order Suessiales; family Symbiodiniaceae; genus Cladocopium; species Cladocopium goreaui. The sequence goes on from CAMXCT020003870.1 coordinate 9,861, forward strand.
TTCCCTCCAAATAACCGCTGGATACTGTATGTGTTCACTTCAAAATTGCTCATCCTCCTTAATATCATCATCCATCCTATACCTCATCATCCTCAGTATCAGTTTTACCTATATCATCATGGTGGATGTTCATCTCTACAAAACTGGCATATTTTTGTGGCCTAGCCTCTAGCCTGGCACTGAATTCTGTCAGGGAAGCGCCCGGTGATGGATCCCCCAGGTCTGGAAGATGAAGATTTCCTGGTGGATATTGTCATCATATCGTCATCCACAGGGGTTCCATGTTCGATTTTGGGCAGGCCAAATGGTTAGTCAATGTTGGGACGGGTCATCCAGGTCAGCCAATTCATTGCCACCATCCCAGGTCACCCTCCGGTGGTCCGTCCCACGACTGTAACTGGGTGGGATATCACCCCCATTTTTTCAGTGGGTTTTTGGTAGGGCTAATCCACTGGGGTGAACTAACCCACTTACTGAGATGAGCCACCAAGATCACCAAGCAAATTGCTTGAGAAAATCAGGCATGGGGCTGAGGGTTCCCCCTGAGGGCACAAGCCGCTCCTGTATGAATGTCTTTGTGATGGATCGCTTGGAAGCAAAGATCGCAAATTTCAGTTTCATCATTTTAGCTTTGTACTGAAGCCCAAGCTCTGAAAAAAATCGAGCTAGCCTCTGGTCATCAAACAGATTTCAACACTTTGGACTAGATTTGATCATGGCGGGTTCTAAAATAGGGCTACCCCGGCTACCCCCAAATCATCCATATTCGTGGGATGTTCTGCTTTTCCCTTATAGACTTATAGACCATCTAAGGAATGGGTACCGGGTACCCGATTTATGGAAACCCCCATATTGATATTGTTTTGGGGGTCAAAACCCTGCTACCCTAGGTACCCTAAAATAGCTGGAAATATGGATGTTTATTCCCCCAAATATGATAATTTTGTAGGATTTTGACACATCTATAATTACATAAATTCCATAAATAGGTGCTATGGTTACCATTCCCAAATGGGTGGTTTATTATTGCTTTACCCACGTTGTACAGAATATCTCCACCTACCATGGCTAGGAAATTCTCAGCGCGATCAACCATAGTTGTACCATATAGACACACACACACATATATATATATATATATATACACATACAGTATACTGTGTATGTATATATATATATATGTATGTATACCTACATCTTCTATACTAGTTGGTGGTTTCAACCCCCCTGAAAATATGAAAGTCAGATTGGATCATCATCCCAACTATTGGGGAAAATAAAAATCATGTTCCAAAGCATTAACCAGATCTAACTATATATGTAATCAACTCACCATTTGGTTGGGATGTATCATGATTTATCATGATTTAAGCATGAAACCATTGGGAAGATCATGGAAGTATATCATATTTCATCCCAAACGAAAAAATTGCACATGGATTTTTCCCAAGGACTTCTCTCCGCGACAACTGCGCCCCTTGAGCTGAGCTCAGCTGACGGGCAGGATATACCACCTCCAGGCAGGGACCACCAGAGTGGCCTCAGGTCAGGCGCCTGATCCATTTATGGGGCAAGAAAACCCCACCAAGAGATTACTAGTAGTAGATATATAGTAGATATATAGTAGATATATAGTAGATATATAGTATATATATATATATAGTAGATATATAGTAGATATACAGTAGATATACAGTAGATATACAGTAGATATATAGTAGATATATAGTATATAGGTATAGAGTAGGTGTATAGTAGATATATAGTAGATATATATATATATAGTAGATATGTAGTAGATATAAAGTATATAGATATATTATATAGTATATAGATATATTATATAGTATATAGATATATTATATAGTATATAGATATTTTCTTTATAGTATATAGATATATAGTGGATATATAGTAGATATATAGTAGATATATAGCAGATATATATATATATAGTAGATATATATAGATATATAGTAGATATATAGTAGATATATAGTAGATAGATATATATATATATATAGTAGATACCTGATATACCCTATACCAATAACAGATTACTAATAGTAGATATACCCAGATGCTCCATGGTGCTGGTATATTTACCTACAAAACTGGGTGATTTTGGGGGTAAATGTTGGTAGATATTCCATTTGTGGTGGGAGATAACTAATAGATAACTAGTGGTAGATTACTATAGATGGTTCCTACTAGTGATTACTATAGTGTTATCCATTATTATAGTTATCCACTATACTGTATACTAATAAATTACTAATAGTAGATAGATAGCAGATAACTAGTAGATAGATAATAGATACCAGATATACCCTATAATTGAACAAAAAACTCCAAATTGGTGAGTATTGTAAAATAATGTATATAAATATCCTTGAAATAGAAAGAAATTGTTTAAAGATCTAAACATTGAAGAAAACCTGAAGACCGTCAAGGATACCCTGAGAGAAAAAGTTGCCCTGTTTTCATTTCCATTTACAGCAAATGAAACTTCAATGCGGGACCCCCGAAAAACAAAGTGGGTTATCCGTTGCCGCGAGGTTTTTGAATCCCATCAAACTGTAAGTTCCCATGGTGATAAAGTCCTCGATCGTAAAAAAGAGCTCTGGGTTACTACTGACATGGAAAAAAATCAAAAAAGAGTGTTCCTACAAGGAATGTTTTTCCCCATAGACAAGACTATAATGGGTTTATCCCATTTGAGCAGTGTTCAAAAGCCGATGTTTCTCATTTCACTATATTGTACTGCTTGGTTAAGAGATCAGGATTCCCATCATGGGTTCTGATAATCCCAAATGTATTTGACTGGTGTAATCCCCGAACTCATCAACCAACAGGAGTAGATCGCAGCCGCTGATTTAGCGGTTTTTCGCGATCAGTGGTTCATCCGACATGTCTAAACCTCCAGCAACTAACCAACAGAATTAGTAGAAGGTGAACATATATCAAGGAGTCTTAGGTAACCCATGCCAATCTGATCCGCTATAAAATGGCTCTGACATGGTGACTGAATCCGGGAACATTCAGCAATGGATGCAGGCAAAGTGCGGCTCGAACTGACCACACGGCCATTGCTCCATCCCCCGGTACAACATCCCTGTGCTCTTCCAAACCTCGAGGCCTCTCACCTCACCTTGCAAAAGCCGATCCAGGCTGCGAGCTTCATCAAGAGCCTTCTTCTCCATGCTCTCGCCCCTGCGGTAAGCTTGGAGGGCCTTGCACCCGCCCGGCGTTGTCCAACGGGTAATGCTTGATTCCTCAGATTTGAACGCCATGGGCACATCATTGTACGGATCACCCGTCAACCACCGACCGGCTTCCCAAAGTTTCGTAAGACAAAAATTACTAAGCAGGCTGCGGGATGTTGGATAATCGGATAATCTGGCATTGCTTTCGGGTTTTGTAGGCCAGGTGTGCGCCTGTTAAATCCCCGTTTTGGAGGTCCTGTTTTTGGTCTCACCCACAACGGTTTGAGTTCCAAGCTAACATCAGGGCAAGAACGACCTTGACCTGGGAACCGCGAGAACAAACCACGTGGTAAACCCAACGAAAACGTACGTGGAAACGTGGTGAAAACGCAAGAAATTGAGATTGAAACCATCAAAATGATGATTTGTGTTCAAAACATGGTGTCTTAACCGGCAGAAAAATGTGAGTTAAGCAATCAAAATAGGTTGTTCATCAACAAAACCGACGGATATAACCTCCGCACATGGAAAGTATCATTAAATGTACTCCGCCAATCTTGGATGATACCTTGCATTTTTTCTGCTGGCTAGTGCTGTTAGATTAATACACGTATCGGCTTCAAAGTGGCGAAAGATTCAGTTCTGTAAACTTCCCCATCCAAGGTTTCACCGAACACAAAAATTACACCGGCAAGAGACCCCAAACAGTGTAGGTGGTAGTAAGTCAATGTACCAAATGCAAGAAACGGTAGCCGCGGAACAGTAACAAATGAGTTAGACATTATCTCAACTGCAGCAGCAGGACCTCACATAGATCTATGTAGAGGATCTCACAAGAGCTTCATACAAGAACTTCCTATGAGCATCCCAGGAGAACTTTCATACAAGCACCACTGCAGAGCATCTTCAAGACCTGAATGCAAGGACCTCTTGAACCAGGGCCTCTTCAAGAGCTTCTCACAAGGACCCGTGCAAGATCATGCCAAGGCCCCTGGCAGCATGTCACGAGGATCTCCACAAGATCTTCAAAGACCTTGACCAAGATCTTCATGCCAGGACCCCCAAGAGAATCTCACGAGTCCATCATAAAAGGACTACAAGAAGCTCCGAAAAGCCTCCCAGAACAGCTTTCATACAAGCACCTCTAAGACATCTGCAAGATCTTCATGCAAGGCCCTTCACTTTATGCGAGCCTGCGCAGTTGAAATGCACAGGGACATATCACAAGAGCAGTTTTATGCAGGAATTTGAAGGAAAAATGCCGCGCCCCAGGACCGGGACAACCGTTTTTTGCGAGCCTGCGCAGTCGAAATACACATGGACATCTCACAAAAGCAATTTTTATGAGAGAATGTACCGGAAAAATGCGGCGCCCCAAGATCAAGGAAAACTTGCGCCGCAGACTTTGTGCGAGCCTACGCAGTCGAAATGCAATTGGACATTTCACAAGAGCCCTTTTATGCAGAAATTTACAGGTAAAAGGCCGAAGACCAGCTGGAGCACCCTGATCAAGCAGCACCGGCCTTTACACCTACCGTAAGTCCCCAAAATGAGGTATATAATATGATATGACCATATATGACCCAAAGAAATACCGGATCTGAATGGTTTCAATGCCATCCCCCCAAAGAAACACATTCTATGGGAATGGGCACCATATGGCTGTCTAGATTCAATATTTTCATGGAAGGTACGATTGATGATAATATGAATACAACAAGGCTCACTCTCAAGGAACCAGTGGGATGACGCACTCGTAGAATTGGTTGAAGGAAACTACAACTGACAGGCGGTTTTGTCAATGAATACTGTATTTTGGGAGTAGACTGAAGCAAACGGGAATTTCACAAAGAATTGTCTGGGTTTCACCAATCTGCGGAAAAACAATTATATGCCCCCCGTCCTCCCCCCAAGAAGAACATTTCTTATCTGATTTTTTCAAGGGGCCAGGCAATTCACAATCCAAAAACGCTTCCGATCACCGAAGGACTCACCGAAGGAGTTTCCCAAAGGGATCCAGGCCACAATGTCCCGGGGCTTAAGAATACCCACTTGGCCATAGAAGGTGACTGACTTGGTGAACGATGGGGAAATAGAACCAAGAACATATATAACAAGGGGATATTCAATGGAGTGGTTTAAGGGAAAATTTACAGGAAAGGCCTACATTTAATGGGAAAATCTATGGTTTCCTGTAGATTTTCCCTTAAACCAATCTATTGAGATATACCATCTGGTTATTTTTCAAAGTTCGACCCTATCGCCAATTTGAAGTGTTTTCGAAAAAAACTTCCAACCCCCATCTCAGCCCAACTTTTGGCAGGGTCGCTGCGTTTACAACATCCCGAGACTCGATGACTCAACGACAAGGAACAAGGGAAGGGGGCAGAATGCCCTCCGATGCCTCCTGGTTAATGGTTACTTCGGCCATGGCCAAGGTTGGAAGGAAAAACGTTTCCAGGTCATTTGGGTAACCACACGGTGGTTAGTAATGAATGGTAAATACCACACGGTGATGAGTTTTTCATGGTTTTCATAATGACAATAAAGGGCAATAGTTTCAATTAGTAATTCATCATGGCCAATGATGGGCAATAGTATGCAATAGTGGTAAATAATGGTGGTATAACCAACAATAATGGATGAAGAATGGAACATTGGAATAATGTGAGAAACCCTGGCTGCCATAAACCTGCCAACACCGGTTGGATGGTGTTATCACAGTAGCACTCAGGACTTCGCAGCTGGGGACCTTTCATGGGATCAAATGGAACTTGCTCACCAACTTGATATGATATGGCAGTGTGTCAAAACCTTGTACCCCTGGTGAACATCAAAATAGCTGGTAAATGGATGTTCATCCCCCTAAAAATGGTATTAATAGGTATTGATCCATACCCATATATGGCTGTGTCTGAAAACCGGCAAAATACCTCCTCGGATATGGCAATTTCACAGTGAAACTCATGGTGTATTGAGGATGCTTGGTGTTTCATGTGGTTTACCCGACTTCAGACGTGGTTTTTAAGCCCAGTTGGTCCAACGATTCCTGGGGTGAAAACGCCATGTCCGTATCTGATTCCAGAGATATGCACATCTGCATATATGTACATAATGGTTATGTGTATATGCGCATACATTTATGTGTATAGATTCATCTATGAGTACAAATATATTTGTTTATGTGTATATGTGTATATGCATACCTGTATGTGTATATGCATACCTGTAACTATAGATTCACTGTAGATGTGTACATAATATGTATATATATATGTGTGTCTGTGTACGTGTGTGTGTGTACGTGTACGTGTACGCATATCTAGAGAGAGAGGTCCAAAATTAGAAACTGTTTTCCGAGATGTCATAGACGATGTCACTCTGAACATTTCCAGTTCGGGACTGCTATATCTAAATATGCACATAGCCACATAGCAAATATTTTCGTCACAGCATTCACCAATCTATTTTTTTGGTGGGAGCATTCTCCCTTGCCAACCGTCATGGTGACTTCATGGCGAGGATATATATATATATATGTGAAACATATGTATTTAATATGACTAATATGTTATTAAAAAAATAGGTGTTTCTATGTAGAAATGCACATCGTTTTTTGACGACTAGTATTGGCCTGGTTGCGGGCATCTGTACGCAGAAAAACTAATTCAAACATGCTTATGTAACTCAATAATATCAATATGCCTGATTGGGATTACCCTCTGGTAAACGTTAACAAAAAAACTATGGAAAGATCCACCGCTTTTAGTGGATAAATCAACGGTTTCTATGGCCATTTTCAATAGCTATGGTAGTTTACCAGAGGGTATTCGTGGATATACCCAATACTTGAGATGATGTTTTCGTGACCCCGCAATGGTTGTTCATTGAGGTGGTTTATTATTGGTTTCACGACAGGAAATCCCTCTACACAAAGAACATAATCCTCTAAGATCCATCAAATTTCTTCTAAAATAGTTGACTTGCCAAAAAATAAGTCAAACGAAAGACTAAAATCACATGGGAAAAAATGAACACCACAATAATTTCAATTTAAAAAAACGACTTAAAATCAAGATATGTCCGACTAAAACATACAACTAGACAAAAAAAACATCAGTATCATCAGTCAAGTAAGCAAAGAACCCATTTTTCCAACCTTCAGCCGCCGGCGCCGGAAAGGGCCCCCATCCCCGGCTGGCTCCCTCTCAGCCGTTTCGTCCACGGCCACATCGAAACAGCGCTCCCAGGCAAAGCCGATCAAAACACCGATGGCCTTGGAGCCGACGAGTTGGACGAGGTGGATGTGGACGAAAATCTATGGGATTTCTACCATGTGAGGCCCCCGTTCGATAGCTAAGTTGGTGAACATAAGTCCAATAACTATGGTTTATGGTACGCAAATAACTATAGTTACTGGGGCTTATAAACCAACTAACATCACTGGGGGGCCTCACATTGTATGGGAAATTAGGCTTTAAGGCTGATTATATCCCCATTGATAGTACTAAACTTTAGCTGATTTAATCTGGTTGGTGGTTGAGCCCTACCCCTCTTAAAAATGATGGAGTGAAAGTCAGTTGGGAGGATGACATTCCCAACTGAATGGAAAGTCATAAAATTCAATGGTTCCAAACCACCAACCAGCTATGGGATTTCTATGGGAAAATGTGTATTTTTTTTCGATGATTCCTATGTTCATGTTCATATTAGGCGAAACCTCTGATCATGTTTTTTTTTGTTGACTATCTATCATCGTCACAGGAAAATTATCTAATATTTATGAGTGATGTAGCTTATTCATATTTCATAAATACATACATACAATGTGAGGCCCCCCAGTTATAAGTTGGTTTATAAGCCCCAGTAACTATAGTTATAAGTACCATAAACCATAGTTATTGGAGTTATAAACCAACTTAGCTATCTTGGGGGCCTCACATTGTACCCTAAATTCATATTCATCAACATGGCTATGGGTCAAAATTGGGTACCCCCAAAACTCGATGGTTGATACTAACTGGTTGGTGGTATACCTACCCCTCTGAAACATATGAAAGTCAGTTGGGATGATTATTCCCAATATATGGAAAAATAAAAAATGTTCCAAACCACCAACCAGCTAAAAATATACGAAAATCCGTGGCCCCTTGAGTCTTAAATAGTTGATGATCTTCCCCGGTCGACACTTGACTTGAGCAGTGTTCAAAATCTAAATCCCTCGATCTTTCAATCAAAGTGTTTGGTTTACAGGGACTCCCTGTTCTTAGATGTTTACCCTCTGGTAAATTAACATAGCTATTGAAAATGGCCATAGAAATAGTTGATTTACCCATTAAAAATGGTGATTTTCCATCGCTATGTTAGTTTACCACATGGTATAATCCACCAAAATATTGAGTAGTACAATAATCCCCGAACTAATCAGCAACCAACCAGGGGTTTTGAACAAACTGCTCAACTGGTGAGAACTGGGGATTTGTTGGTGGTTGTCACCACATGTTATAACCCCTTTTTGTTATCATAGTAATTATATATATATAGTTATAATATTTTTTGTTATTAACCCTTTTGTGTTATTATAGGTGTATGTATATATATATGTTATATATGTTATATATGTTTTGTTATTATATTTAATGTCAACCCTGGATTAATAAACCCCTAGGTTTTTTCATTGGGGTTGTAGCGAGTAAGTACCATATTATGACTATTTGGAGGGTACAGCGCCTAATTAATCAACTATGATTTATTAATCCGGGGTTGACATTATATCTGGTTGGTGGTATACCTACCCCTCTGAAAAATATGAAAGTCAGTTGGGATGATGACATTCCCAACTGAATGGAAAGTCATAAAATTCATGTTCCAAACCATCAACCAGTTTTATATAGATATAACTGCTCAATTGCTTCAAGCACACTGTCCGTTTCTTTCGGCGCAGGAGGTCAAAGTACAATGGGTGCAAAAAGGCTCCACGAGTGGCTGCTACGCTACGCAAGAACCCTGGGAGGCTTGATGATTGGTTCGGGGATCAAAAACATCAATGTATCACTACGTATATATATATATAAATATCAATATATCGACATATCAACATATCAGTATAATCAATATATCAAAACCTCACCATATCAATATATCCATATACATTAATAAATGTGAATATATATCCATATATCCAATAATATCAATAAAGGAAGAAATATGTTGCTCTCCAAGAATTACTTAAGAGAGGAAGATAAAACTATCGACATCGACATCGACGTTTCATGTCGACCAATCACAGGCAGTGGATTTGAAGAGTTCACTGATCAACAATTGCTGAAATCTTCGCCAATTTACGGGGATGTTTAATCATAAACGACGTCACGACGTGAGGTCATTAATTTTTAATCATCTAGATGTATCAGTATCTATATCTAATGTCTATATCTAATGTCTATATCTAATGTCTATATCTTTATACATATCTAAATACATATCTATATAACAAATTCATATAACTCTTATCCATTCAACCAATGCTGTCGGGCACTGGTTTCACTGTCTCCCTCCCACAGCTGTCATGTGTCCAACTCACTTTGGCGGAAACCTTGAAAGTGTTCAATAAAACCAAGTAAAGTTTGAAAAAAAACAGTTGAGTTTCATCCATGTTCGGACATACCCGATGAGGGGCTTGCCGGCTTGCCTTTAAACGACTGTCCGAACAGGTGAATTCCTTGATTTGCCACGTCACGTATCGAAGAGTTCGGCAATTTGCTGCATTGGAAAGTACCAATATCCAAATAATGGTTGTGTATCTATATTGATGATGTTACAGAATTCTATTGCATTCAACTTAATATTAGACCTATTTAGACCTGGTCATATAAGACTCTCCTGTATACAATATATTGTTGTACTCGTATACATACAAGATTGGAAGCTTCAGTCCATCCCCCAAAAAATGCATTGACTTGGATCCACGTCCCGGTGAAAAAGTATTTATTCAAAATGCTTGAAATGGCCAGCAAAATACAGATGTATGCCTGCACATGTCTATTCGTGCGTATGTACTACATTACATAATATATATATATATGTGTGTGTGTATTTCTATTTATATCATCATTTCATACATCACATTTATAGATGGGTATTTAGTCGTTTCTCAAAAAAAAGGTACCCCAAAACCCAAGAGCGATCAGCAAGAATCACGCGTTTGATTTTGGATAAGGTACCTCTTGCTGATGCAGGACTGGAGGGGTCCTGAGAATTTTGTCAAATACCATGGGATGATAACTTATATATAAGCTCAGATATGGGGCCACTGAAGCTATTCGGAAATATGTTCTTACTATACATTCATAATTATTCATAGTTAAATATATATATATACAAAAAATGATATTTGAATGTCTGAAAACGGGGGGGTCGACATGATTTTACAGTTTTACCCCCATTTACAGAAGTTGAGAACAAACAGTTGAAAAAAGGATTATTTTGGGTAAGATGAATTTTCAATGTAAAAAACAAAAGTTTATTAGACAAAGGAGAACAAAAATTTGAAACAATGTTTATAGACCATCAAATTTGGGACACGACTTTCAGAGAAACCCATTGGTGAAGATTCTGAAGAATCACCTTGTGTTCGTCTCTTGCGCCGCTGGGAGAGTGGGGGGTCTGGAGGGTGGTGGGGGCGGTCCATGTTGGTAAAGCAATGCCATAAACCAACCAGAAATTTGAATGGTTAACAGTTAATACCATCCATTTATGGTAAAATGGGGGATGGTTTATCATTTATAGTGGATTTACCCATTAAAAATAGTGATTTTCCATAGCTATGTTAGTTTACCAGAGGGTACTAGTTTACTATGGCCTTATTAACATTATTTCTTAACGTGTGCGACTCGCGTCATGAAGTCGTAGTTGCTCGGTTTTTTCGATGTTGCTTCATCCTTGGAGGTTTCATGTACGTTGTGGTGTGCAGATGGTTGAAACATTGTTGAAATGGCCCGTTTCACAGTCACTGGCGAAGAAAACCCCATTGAAGTGATATTTAAGTTATCTGGTTGGTGGTGGTATACCTACCCCTCTGAAAATGATGGAGTCAGTTCGGATGATGACATTCCCAACTGAACAGAAAAACAATCCATTCATGTTCCAAACCACCAGTCTATAATCATCTCATCTATCATCATCTATAATCATCTATTGTAACCTATAATCACCCAACCAGTCATGTAAGTACCACTATAACCTGGTGTTCGCAACTAGTCATAATAACCACAATGTGAGGCCTCCGTTGGATAGCGTTCAGTTGGGGTTCACATAACTCCAATTTCACTATGGTTTATGGTACGCAAAAAACGAACTAGTTACTGGGGGTTTTGTTAACCAACTAACATCACTGGGGGGCCTCACTAGTTGCAGAAGTTTCATAGCTCATCCCATGGCCGTCTCTGCCAGTTGGCAGGGCCAGCCAAGTTGAGTGCAACGTGACAGTTGCAATCAACTTCCTTGGAACCTCAAACCTTTACCCTTTATATATATATATATATATATGTACATATATTATGTATATATATATATGTATAGTATAGATGTATAAATATAAATATATATATATATATATTATAAACATATGTACATATGTATACATACATGCGTATGGGGATGTTTGCGGGTTGTATGTCAACTTTCCCAATAATCCAATAAACATCCAATCCTTCTTTCATTGCATTCATGCCAGCTTGTAATCGAAAATGAAGGCATATCCTACTATCCCTTAATCGGGGATACCCTCCTGAAAACGTTCACAAAGATGTGGAAAACCCACCATGAATGTAGATCACTTTCTGAACAGTTTTCCCCATGGATTTTTGCACATTGTTCGCAAAAAAATCCAGAGGTAAGCGAAAAACACTTCATCCATTGTGGCAAGTAAAGGTTCCTTCTTGTTGAAGGGCGCACAAAAGTTGCGACGCAACTTGCGACAGTGACCGGTTCGCAGCTGCGGCGTCGATATTCACAGCAAGGCCACCACACGACGGACGTCATCGGTGCGCTCGATTCTGTGAACGCCCGGTGGTGGCCCTGTTCTTTGCAATGGCATCTGTGGAGATCCAAACAACCCAAGAAAAAATGTTCCGTTTAATATGACATGATATTAGATTTTGCAGTAAAAAAACATTGTATGTCATTGAAACAATTTGATATTGTAGATATTAATTACATCATATTTATGATATTACTAGATCATGTAATATATATAATTTATATTATATCATGTTTATTATACTTTGATATTGTAGATATTTTTATGTAGCTATTCAATATGTTCTGTAAATATTTATATATAACATTATATACCCTCTCGTAAACTAACGTAACTATAGAAAATCACAATTTTAATGGGAAAATTCACTACAAATGGCCATTTTCAATAGCTATGTTAAATTACCAGAGGGTAACATTATATAACTATCAAATATCCTGTGTTTCATACTATGATTTCTACACGCAGCTCAAAAAAAGCTGATGGATGAGCAATGAAATTCAGCGCGCCCGTGTTCCGAAATGTTGGTTGACAACGGTTTCCCCGCTTCGAAAATCATCCCCAAAAAGACAGGTACCCTCTGGTTATTTAACATAGCCCTTGATAATTATCCATTTGTAGATGGTTTACCTATGAAAAATTGTGATTTTCCATGGCTACGTTAAATAACCAGATGGTAAGTCATGATGTTGGCCATTCAACAGGGGTCTATTCTTAATATCTCAATGAGAATGTATTAGATCATCTGGATCATATCAAATTGCATCATACGATTAGTATTGTATACCACATCATCGCATCTTATATGATCAGTTTTTGTATAATAAAGTTCTTAGTGTGTATATATATAGTTTATCATCTCATATTATTGTACTGAATTGTGTTTACTTTGAAGACTTAAAATATGAAACTAAAGTGTAGTAACACTTTGTCATGTCAAATCATACTACAATACAGGTTGCTGTATATTCTATTGTATCCATGAATTTGCTTTGGTATATGTGTAATGTTATTTTCATTATTTGAAATGAAATGATCTTCTATTGTATCATAACATAGTATATACTACACTTTAATACGTGTACTATATCATAATTTGCCGCATTTCACAATGTGATATTGAGCAAGGATATCTGGTCTGTGTAAATGCTTGTATATACAATAACATTATGGGTCTATTATGTGTTTATACTACACATGAAATCACTTTATATTTTGTATATTGAATGTTGTTCAGTATGTTTGATCTATGATCTATCATATGCTTTGTTTTCTATACCCCATACTAAAATGCACAGTTTATATTATTGTAAAATACTATATGTACATAATCATAATATATCAATTTATAGTTCCATATTGAATATATTATATTTATAGTTTTATAGGTGCCCATTAAATCAGATCACATGATATTGCAGAATGTTGATATATCTTATGTAAATTTAACAACCAAAATAGATTGTATTGTATTTGTTTAATGTATTGCATTACACCATGTATCATATTGTGTCAAATTATACTGTATCAAATTACTATGTCACAATACTATTTTCCAAGCGTAGTATTTTATTCTTTTATTGTAGCTCACTGCAGTCTATTTAATTATATTTTTCACATATGAGTGAATCATATTGTATCAATCCATTGTGTTTTGAATTATAGTGTATTGAATTTTACCATATCATAACATATCGTATCAAGATTCATGACCATATATTTTTGTCTGATTTTATTCTACTTATATACGTTATACTACATCATACTTCAATGTATTGTACTATATGATATACTATGATTGTACTACAGTGTTGTACATGTTATATTATCTAGATCATACCATATATCACATTCTGTACTATAGTTCAAAGCATAGATGATTAGTGTTATGTACACGTGTGAATGTATATATATATATATTGTCAAACATATGACTATATAATGTACATACATATTATATATATACATACTTCCCTCTGCGGCCGACCGTCGCCCAAAGTGTGATTTGGGTGTTAGTTACTTTAGGGCTAGTTTAGGGTCTATTTAGGGTTTCTCTAGAGCTTGCTTAGATTGTATTTAGAGGTTGTTTCACGTTCTTTCAGGCTCTTTAGGGTTGCGCTAGGGCTCCTTAGGGTTGTTTTGGGAGATTTAAGGCTTATCTATGTTCTGGTTGATTTAATAAGGTCGGGTTAATGATTGTTTCAAGTTTGTCTGGTCGTTCTTTTTCGGGTTTATGCATTGGTTTAGTCAATTTGTTGTTCTTTGGCCTTTGCGAATTGTAAGTTCAAAACAACACTTTTAAATTACGGGGAATATCTTGAAGACATGCTTCAAAAGGTGATTTGGGCACCACCTTCAGTAAGCACCACCGTTTTTCGTTCGGGCAAACATCAGCCCCCTGGTGACATATAATTATGTATCATATATATATATACATATAGACATACATATACATACATACATATAATATTAAATTAAATTACATTACATTACATTTACATTTACATATACATTTACATTTACATTACATTACTTACATGCCATTACATTACATTGCATTACATTACATTGCATTGCATTGCATTGCATTACATTGCATTACATTACATTACATTACATTACATACATACATACATACATTAGGGGGGGCCATCAATGGTGGTACACCAAAATGGATGGTTTATAATGGTAAATCCTATTATAAAAAATTGTTGATTTTGGGGTACCTCCATGTCAGGAAACCTCCATATGTATATGGATACCCCATATACCTTATTTATGGGCATTCATGTATATTTTTGGAAGTATTATAAATATCACTGATCACCATTAATTCAGGGCAGAAAAAAACACTTCCACCTACTATTCATGGTTGACCTAGGCTCTGAATATTTGACCTGCGAAGAAATCCGCAGAATCGGATTGCTTTTGAGGAATGCATGATAAATGGGTTTGAAAATTTGGCTACCCGTAAATCCCCTGGTTGATGATGATGTTCCCGAAAAAAAAAACGAAAAAATTGGTGGGGTATTCCGGTATTCCCAACATTTTCAGACAGACCGAACCATATGGGTCTTGATCAAATTCAACCCCCTTGCAAGAACGGGCTCCCTAGATGGGCAAGTTGGGTTGGAAACTGGAACGGACATGGGTATGTAACACACAAAGACTGTGGTTTCACCAAAACAACGGGTTCAATAACGCCAAAAGTACGGTACTCTAACTTGGCACGAAATCATTCATTTATAGACTGGTTGCTGGTTGAGCCTACCCCTCTGAAAAATATGAGTTCGTCAGTTGGGATTACTATTCCCAATATATGGAAAAATAAAATTCATGTTCCAAACCACCAACTAGTAGATGATGTTCCCAGATTGGCTGATGCAAAATGGGCATATTGAATTGCCAACTTCACACCGAAGCGGAGGTGGCCGCTTCGGTGTCCACAGATGCCATGGGGTTGCCCTGCCCCTGCCGGGCCCTGCCGGGCGGCAACGCCCGCACTCCTTTTCTTTCGAGCTGTAGAGGCCCCGTTGGCTCGGCGCCAATTGGGAAAGATTGGAAGTTGAGCCATACTTAAGGTCTATGGCTAGGACCCCACATGGTGAATATATATATATATATTTAGATATATATTATTATATATATAATATATTATATTATATTTATATTATATTATATATTGATATTATATTATATATATATATATTATATATTACTTATAGTAACTTTATGGTCAATATATAGTTGTCAGTGTAATATGATGTAATATGTTGTAATGGCCACTTAAGAGCCACCAGTTCACTGTGTCCCAGGTGCCCAGGTTGGACGAGCGCCTCATCGCATAATTTTGCCGCTGAGGAAACCTGATTTAGTGTTGGATCTATTTATTTTTGCTGCCCATTCAAGGGGTTACTTGGGATGATACTGGAAAAAAATCGAAGTTTCCTGGGTATTTCATATAATCTAATATTCTTAGGAAGGGACGACTTGAAACCCGACCATTTTTCCATGTCACAACAAGAAATGTCGGGCCGAAAAACACCCACAGGTCCCCTTTCCAACGCTCCAGGAATGCTTGCAGGTTCCATGCTGCATCTGCGATGATCCGAAGATCAAAACGGCGCCCAGGTTCTGTCCTGGTCTCCATTGTCTCGCTTTGGAGGCCGCCGGCCCCGAGTTTGGAGAATTTTCCTTGGATTCCCTAGCCATGGATCCAATAATACGTACTTAAGGTTTTCCTGCGAAGTTTCGTTTCATCCAATTTTGGGACACTTAAAGCCACTACACTCTGGTAATTTCACAGTTGGCTGTGGAAAACCACCGTTTTGAATGAGTAAATCACCTGTACATGGTCCATGTTCCATAGCAATGTTAAACTACCGGAAGGTACTAAAAAGTAAAATTGGCCAACACCTCCCGCCTGGGCCTAAATACTGGCCAAAATCATGTATCAGAGACCAGCACACGCACAAATGTGTCTTGGCATGGGGGAAATATCTTGGGTCCCCTACGGAAAAATCTAGCCTGGCAATGCCAAAACCCCGGTGAAAATACCATCAAATATCATCAAATATGGGATTTTACATCTGCAGTTGCCAGCCAACGCTCGGTTGCCAGAGGGCATCATACGGTACAATTAGTTCCATTCATCTTCAACAACCCCATTCTATGGTCGTCCCAAATGAGTGATTTCATCCCCTATGAAACCATGGTTTTCTAAGGATACGGATTTTCAAACAAGTGAGAAAGTAGAGACGTGAAAAAAGGTGGAGAAGGTGAAGAAGAAGGAGAAGTGAAGACAGCAGAGAAGTGATTAGAAGTGAAAAGTACGTAAGTGAATAAAGTAGAGAAGTGAAAAGGGTAGAGAAGTGAAGAGAGCAGCAAAATACCCCCCAAAAAAAAGAGAAGTGAGGAAAGTAGAGAAGTGAAGAAAGTAAAGAAGTGACCCTGCTGAGGATGGAATCGTGCAAAACCCTATGTTTAAAAGAACATGCGGGTCCCGGCGTCGATGTGACGACCAGTGCCGCTCACGCCACGCGCCCGGACGTGTCCTCAGATGGCTCCATGCTCGTGATTTCTGTGCGACGGGTGCGGCTCGCGCTGGGACGTGTCCTTTACTGTGTCAAGAACCATATTGCATCTTAAGACCATCATTTCATGCCAAAGGGTCGCATCTGACCTTTCTCAAATTCGCAAGTTTACTACAGGTTTTGACGTTCGACCTTCATTTGGTGCAAAAGGGTTCCATGTGACATTGCAAAATCACAAGCTTACTAATTACAGTTTTTGACGTTCAACCTTCATTTCTTGCGAAAAAGTCGCAGCTGGTCAATAATGGTAAATAAAAGTTTTCTGTATGTAAAGGCTTTGTGTGTTAAAGCTTTCTGTGTGCAAGAGCACCTGTGTGTAAAAGCTGTGCGCGCGTGCGCGTGTGTGTGTGTGTGTGCAAAAGCTTCTGCGTGTAAAAGTAAAGCATGTAAGTTTCAATGTGCCAAAAGAAAGCTACTGGTATGGCAAGAGCCAGTAATGCCTGGAGTCATGCCAATGATGTCCAGATTCGCAGTTCGAAAACAGACGTCAAGACGCAGGGGATCTGTACAAAAGTAGAGAGAATGAGATGTCAAGATTCAGAACTGTCAAGAGAAATGGCTGAGAGCAAGAGATGTCAGGGGAAAACCAGATCAAAGTGGAGACATCAGAAGCAATTCCCACCTGTTTGAAACTTCCGCCACCCGGCTTGCCCGGGCGAGAAACTTGTAAACCGTCGAATTCAAGGAAATTATTACCCTATCTTCAGAGAAACCCATAATCATATGAAGAAGGAAAATTCAAAGTAGTTTAATTTCGGAAATCTGCGGAAGTTCATCAATGGAAGTTCCAGGTCTGCTGTTCTGTTGCTGGCCGCCGTGCAGAAAATGTGGCGTCGGACGCGCTAGCCGTTTTAAACACAGCTTGAAATCTACGTGGCATTCCCTGACGCACAATCCATGCACTTAAAAGTCACAAAGCAATCTGAATTCCTCCGCCGATCGAGACTGGCAATGTGGTGGCGCCTGATAAATCTGAAAATACAGAAACGTTTCGATATTAGAGATGTTTCCAAGCCATTTCTTACCAAATTCAGAAGTAGAGTGTCGAGTGAGCGTCTTCTTTTGGGCTGGCATACTTTGAATGGATGACAGATATTTCCCTTCACACGAAATAGTGAAGCCATAGAAGCCTTCAGCCTGATTCATCCAGTCCTAGAGGTGAACAGCGCAACCATGATCCGAAGAGGTGCTGTTCGGTCAGAGGGATCATCATAAGAGGGGCTGAGTTTCAGTTCGAGTTCAGTTTTTGAGCGGAGCTCACTATGTTGGAAGATCCAGGAGAAATGACAAGGATGACAAGGATGATGTGTTTACATAGACCTTGGCTAGCAGTCTAAGCTGTCTCCAAATCCACCCCGCTTTTTGTGGTAACACTGCCACAGCATCAGCCGCTCAATTTCGGAGGAGCTTTCAACGCCAAGCAGACGCCAAGTCACGATGCCCACATCGGGGGGTTGTGATTGAGGTTTTTACCTATGAAACCATGATGATAGTCTCCCAAAAGATCCAAAAGTAATTCATCACTATCTGGTTGGTGGTTTAAACCCCTCTGAAAAATATGAAAGTCAGTTGGGATGATTATTCCCAATATATGGAAAAATGTTCCAAACCACCAACCATAATTCATCGCGATTTTCGTGGGACTTGACTTTGAAATTTTGTATACGTGCGTCTCTTTTTAGGTGATGCTAGAATGATTGATAAACCACTGGATTTTCTGAGGGGGTCCTATTGTTGCCAAAGCCACATTGCCGTTATCTGTTGGAGGGCCCAAAGGATGATAGACGGTGGGTGCGCACACCATTCATGGGTTTCCACTACTATCATTTAGAATTGAGGTCCAACCTCCAAACACATGCGTCTGTATGAAAATGGGGGATTGACCCTCCATTTGTGGCAGTTTTAGGGAGAAAATGGTGATTAACCTTAAAATTGAGGGTACTCAGATAGCTATCAATTACTCAATTAACATTCAGACTTGCTTTCCCCGGCTTTCATGGAACCGTCCTGGTGCTTGGGCAATTCGAACCGAAACGGCTCTAGCTGAAGGGCGTCTCCAGCCTTGAGAATCTGTATGGTAGTCCGCTTCTGTGTCCCTTGACCCCAGCTTCGGAGCGATCTCCAGGACCTCCCATCCATGCCCCCACAGGGATGCGCATCAATACCCTCTGGTAAACTAAGATTTTTAGCGAACTGGAAAATCACCATGCTATTTTTTGGGGTAAATCAACTATTTCGACTGGGCCATTTTCACTGGCGAACTGTTTGTTTACCAGAGGGTAATGAGTTGTAACATCTTGTCATCCAAAATCATCACACCACAGTAAAGGAGCCAGGAGACACTTGCGGTCTATTTCCTACCCGGCACTGGAGTTTCTTTTTGCCTCAATTTGCCACAGCGAGCTGGAGACAACTGAGGCGCAAAACAAAACCTGCTAGTGCACCACCCAGTCGACTGGGGCAGGGAAGGTCCTTTGATCCCCAAATAGTTGGAAAATCCACCTTGGTTTTGTCATTTTGTTTTCACGCTTGCTGGGGAGGACGTTCCACGGCCCTTCGTTTTCTTGGGTAACATCGCAGAGGCGGACAAGTTTCAGCTGCACGATGTGACTGACGCGGGACGAGATTTCTTGGCTTTATGACCTTTATGGGCGTCCAGAAACATGGGAATTTCTGTGCGATTTTCCTTGCTTTCTCTGGACATGGGGTGTGTCGATGGCTTCAAGCTCCCTCCATTGGTCCATGGAGATTCAGTGGGAAAACCATGATGGTCAACCATC
This sequence comes from Cladocopium goreaui, assembly GCA_947184155.2. Classification (NCBI taxonomy): domain Eukaryota; class Dinophyceae; order Suessiales; family Symbiodiniaceae; genus Cladocopium; species Cladocopium goreaui. The sequence goes on from CAMXCT020003870.1 coordinate 29,980, forward strand.
CAACCAGCTGGAACTCGGGATCCCCAAGTTCCGACTGACAACCATGAATCGCCAGTTGAGGTCGGACAAGTCGCAATCTATTTCTTGGAACATCGTGAAAAAAGCCAAGGAGAATGGCTCAGGAATTTTCAGAAACTGCAAGAAATATCTCAGTGTAAAGATGCGTGAAATAGGAAACTTAGCTTACTGGTGCTAAACGTATAAACTGCCATAGATACACAACTTGCAATAGATCCACTATAAATTGCCATAGGTACACTATAAACTGCCATAGATACACCATAACTTGCCATAGATCCACTATAAATTGCCATAGATACACTATAAATTGCCATAGATCCACTATAAAGTGCTATAGATCCACTATAAATTGCCATAGATGCACTATAAAGTGCTATAGATCCACTATAAATTGCCATAGATGCACTATAAATTGCCATATCCACTATTGCCATAGATCCACTATAAACAGCCATAGATACATCATAAATTGCCATAGATCCACTATAAAGTGCTATAGATCCACTATAAATTGCCATAGATGCACTATAAATTGCCATATCCACTATTGCCATAGATCCACTATAAACAGCCATAGATACATCATAAATTGCCATAGATCCACTATAAATTGCCATAGATCCACTATAAATTGCCATAGATCCACTATAAATTGCCATAGATCCACTATAAATTGCCATAGGTACATTATATATATATATTGTATACGCACGTGATATCCCCATGGTTGGTTCTAGACCCCCATTGAGGTCGCAGATCAAAAAACCTTCGTCAGCCCTTTCGCGCGCTTGCCGATGGCCGATGGCACGAGAAGAATCCTACAGGTATGGCCCAACATTTTTTTTAACCAATTAGTTGTAGAACATATAATTTCATTTATAACTGTTAAGGAGTTAAGGACCATAACTGCAGTGGATATAGCGCAGTCATGGTGGATATAAGCCACAGGAAAAATAAACCATCGCCTTAGGGTTTCGTTGATCCGCACTGGTTCGAACTTTTTTGACCTATGGGATATGTGCACCCAGCCAAGCACCAACAAAAATGAACGGGAAAAAATATTCCAAACCGTTTATATATATATATCCTTTTATCCATGTGTGTGCCTGTAGTTTGGGTACTTTGAGGGTCAGGGGGTAGATGATGGTAGATGTGGTTACACAAGTAGCAGCTTCGTGCTGGATCGACATGGCAATTCTTGAAACTGCTCCTTTTCTCAACGAGACGGGTGCCCCTGGTTGGATTAGAAGAGGGACCCATGTGCCATGGTCTTTGACCAAGGTTTTGTCTAGCTATGGTCATGAAAAACCACTGGGAATCCACACATCATGGGTTAATCCCTTCTGAAATCCCGAGGAGAAAATGGAGGCCATCATCAAAACCTTTTTTTGATCCAGCTAACTTGACCATACCATTCCCATTTTTGCAGCCTACATGTGAAACAGTCGCCGTGCTGTTGAGCTGTTTGCTGGATCTTGTGGACCTGACACAGTAAAAACACCAACGGCCGTTGAGCTGTTCGATGCTGTTCGCAAGACGGTCAGCCCCTGGAGAAATGGATCCACGGAATATTCAAACTCCAAATCATGAACTTGGGCTGATGAAAAATTACCCTCTGGTAAATTAACAGTTCGACCCTGGCACTCATCGGGGTTGGAAGCTTCGTTTCCATTCAAACTAGGCCATTTCCAGGGTCCAACTGTTTATTTACCAGAGGGTAAGGCCTGAGACAACCACAAGAAAAATTTCAATGGCCATTTCTTCAGGATCCGATTGAGGACGGAGGTACCGATTCCATATATTTTTGGCTAATTTTTTAGGCCTCAATTTCAAGGAATATCCCCACAAAATATGGCCAACAATATAGTACAGTACCTCCATTTTAGGATCCTGGAGATCTCCCATTGATCGACTGTAATTTCTTGAAATCTTTGGTGGTTAAATCCCTATGGATCATCGTCTCCTTAAGAAATACGCGCGAAAGGCGAGTTTCGATAAATCGTTGTCAAAACGGGCTGTGATCCCACTGGGAATTGTCGTTATTTGGCCATTCTACCATCTGCTTATTTAACAGTTCGCCATGGAAAATCAACATTTTTAATAGGTAAACCATCTGTAAATGGGCCATGGCTTCCATGGCTATGTTGAAAAATCACCAGAGGGTAATTCCTCCTTCATGGCGGGAACCCGCCATCTTCAAGTCTGGGTAGACTTTCTCAAAGACATCCCAAGATTTTTTTACTAAAGCCCAATTCCCAATAGACCCTCCGGTCATGATGGATTGAGAAAATTGGAAAAATCAAAGATGATTTCAGAACATCCCGATGCTTGATGATGATATTTGATGATTAAACATTCATAAATCTTGGCTTATTCACTTAAAACTTATCAAGAAGGAATAACACGGGTGTTTCTGGTTGGTGGTTTAACCATCCTGAAAAATGATGGAGTTCGTCAATGGGAAGGATGACATCCCATATAAAATGGAAAATAAAAGTTATGTTTGCAACCACCAGATTTGTTCCAGATTTGTCGGTCGCGCTGCCATGGTCGAGCGATGGCAGCCCGCTTTTCGGGCCATCAAACCTTAGAGATGAAAACACGAGGGAACCTAGCATCGTACCTGGCAATCGGAAGGCCAGAAATGGCTTTAGACGAACGTCGCACCCCCGCGGGGCAATGGGAGAACACCCACTCATCAATCATTTGCAGTCTGTTAAAATCCCACGGCACAGCAACGCACCCTGTGTGAAGCATCAAAGCAAAGGAATCAGGCCTGCAATACTTGTAAGTGAGAGGACAGTTCAAATGGCGCAACGATTCTTTCATGACCTTCGCAAGCCATCGAGCACGTACCTGAAACGTCACTGAAAGCAACTCAGATTCAGGTGAGTCAGTTCCTTGTTTCCACCCTGCCAAGCGCATAGGTCCACATTCACCACAAAGCATAAAATCAATGTATAGTTGCCAATGCGAAACCCAACGCACTTGTGAGGTAGTACCTGCCACTGAAAACCAGAACCATGACAACACTGTGCGCACCATCGTATCCCCGTACCAGCGAACTGCTTTGGCCGGCACTGAGAAAGCTGGGAGAGGTCTCCACGCGTGACCTGGCACGGGCGGAGTCTCACATAATGTTTCCCTTGGAATGGCATCAGCATCAGAGTCATCTCGCACAACAGCCTGGCTAATGGACAATAGTACCATCTGAATCTGCCGGGAAATGTACCGGCATCGCTCAACTTCTGTAACATGCTTGGCATAAAAATCCCAAAACCCTGGTGGACGATGCCACTGAGCATACCCTGCCGCTTGGTCAACAATGTGATTGTGCCAAAAACACCACTCTTCAAGTGGGGTTCTTGCGCTGCGCATTGATTGGTGTGCTGTGACTTTAGTGACCAGAACCTGCCCTACTGCAAAGTCTTGAAGCGCTTCCTGAACACGCTGCCACAAGTCAAAATGGGCCCCATTAACCCGTAGCTCAGCACCCGCAAGAAGTTTTCGCAGACGAGTAACGACTGCTTGGCAGTCTGACCAAATATGACTTGTTCCTTCATGGCGCCGTGCTGTAACCAAAGCCTGCCAGACAGCAAAAATTTCAGCTCGGTAGGCTGACTGAAGCATTCCTGGCAGAGGTCCCAGAGCAATCACTTCACTGGTTCCACCAAGATCAGGGGCAGCTCTCACAACCGCCCATGAGGCAACACGGCATGATGGAATGGACTGGTTCATACAACTACCATCAGTAAACAGGTGGAGAACACCCACAGAAGGACTAATGATCACCATTGGTGGAAGAGGGATGTCACAAAGCATCTGCAACCATGTAGTCACAGTGTTCGCCTTTATACTCCAACCATAGGCCGTCAAAAACTCAGGTAACACCGGAACTAGCTGGCGGAGGTCAGTGGGCAGCTGTTCTCTCAAGCTAACAAACCTCTCGCACTCCCAAAAACGATGAAACCTGCTGTCTGTGCACAAACAGTAGGGGCACATGTCATCCGAACCTTCTTGGCAATGCACTTTACCATCTTGAGTAATATGGCTGCCGTTCAAACACTTACGAAAAAGCGCTTGATCATCGTCAGGCAAGGTAGAGAGCCACCCCCTGGTGTCCCCTGGGTCAGCAAGATGCAGATTGGCCAAACCTGGGCGATGACTAACTTTCTGAGCAACTACAAACTGCCAGGCGTATTGGGCACGCAGCGTCACTTCGGTGAGACTGGCAGAAAACAAAGAAAAACAGCCAAAACAATCTTGGATAAGGCCGGCAGGCGTGACATGCCAAAGCAGGGTCTGTAAACGAAGAAGCAAAGTGGCGGAAATGCCATTTTCAGGGCAACCGCTCTCACCAAACGCCAGAGAAGCCAGCCTGGGCTTCAGTTGTCGAGCATCTCCACATTCACGCATGCATCGAAAGGTCTGGATAATCGCCCAGAATTGGGGGTCGGACATGGGATGTTCAATCATGCCAAATTGAAGGCATGCATTGCTGCCTGCACCATCAGCTGCAACCCCTTTCATAGCACCCGCTCGCAAAGACTGAAATGTGGCTTCACTCAAGGAGGTGGCTGCCACAGCATGTAATGCACGGGGCCATGCGGCAACTTTCAATGCACGAATTTTGATGTGGTATCTGCTAGCTGAAACCCGAAGCTTTGGCCAAATCCGTTGCATGGAATTAACCCTAACAACCAAACTGGCATTGGTGTGCTTCCTGGTAAATTGCACATGCGCTCCCAAGTTCTTGGCTGCTTGGACAACTCGCAAACCTTGGGTCTTGAGGCTTTTCCTACCATTGGACGACACAGACCATGCAAACGTTTTCCTGGCATCTACGACAAGATCCATGGCATGGACAAAACGGTCAAGTGCCTGCTTAGCACCCAGAAGCATATCAGGATGGTTACAGACCACTTGCCAGTCATCAACATACGACAGGCTGGTACAGAGCGGAAAGAAAACTTCAAGCCACCGATGAAAAGCTGCATCCACTAAGACCATAGCTACACAGCTCAAACCACATCCCTCTGGGAAGCCAGTCACGCTGGGAACCCCTTCAGAAAGGGAATGCCTGATGAGGAAAAACCTACGCATTTGAGACAAGGCACCTGCCCACCCAACCAAAACTGGACCCGGAATGCCAACATGAGCAGCGATCTCGAAGACAGCAAGACGAGGCAACAGGTTGAAGGCTTTTTGTAAATCCAACACAAGACCAGTCAATTCAACCTGGTTCTCATGAGACCATTCAATAGCCCACAGCAACTTGGCCCACAACTGGGTGGCATGTTTGCCTTGACGACTGCCATACAACGTTGCAGGCAAGTGAGGTTCCAAGGCATTCAAAGCTCTTTTAGCATGAAAGGAGCTCCAACAGCGATACAGCAGCCCAAAAATTGTGATAGGTCGAAAGTCCGAAGGGCCCCCAGGGGTCGGGACTTTAGCAAGGCTCACAACTTTTCCATTCACCACTTGAGGCGGCCATCTCCCCGTAATTTCCGCGTCATGGAACATGTCACTGAAAGCTTGAAGACATGGGCCAGGCATCTTTTTCAGATCAGAGAGGCGAACCCCATCCAAACCATGGGAAGAATTGGATTTTTTGCACGAAATCACTCTGCGCAGGTCATTTCCTGTCATGGAGTTCCAGTGAAACCTATTGTGAGGCATGTGGACCTTGGCAAACTGGATAATGGTTTCCCAACGCTGTGGAGGGACATCAGCATGCCGCATCCAACGCTCTTTCCATGCATCAACAAACTCCTTGGCAAGATCTTGGTGAGTACCCAGCAGTCTAGTTTGGCAAACCTGAGCGCCTGACTCAACGCCGGAACAGTCCTCAACCCAAATGGCATCTTCCTCATGATGAATAACTTGGAGAGGAGCTCCATTGCACACAATAGGTTTGGCAGTGTCGAAAGAACATGCATGACCCAACACAAGTTTTTGCTCTTCTTCACACACCTCTTCAACAGTGGCCCTGATAGGTTGAAGCAAGAGGTCAACCCCTGGGACTGACGGAGGGCGGATGTCACTAAAAACAATGTTGGGATTCTGAGACCTGCGAAACTTTGCGTATTGGCGTGAGTGCTTGACCAAATCTTTTTCCAAGGCACGAAGTGACATGGCAAGTGAGTCAAACATTGCCCACGCAGTTGCACTATCTGGGGGGATCTCTGGACAATTTGCAGGGGCCCCAGCAGCCTTGTGGTCAGAGACACGCCACCATTGAACAAAGTCAGGGGCAAACCCAGAAGCCCTCAGAATTGCACCCCAAGATTCCGCCCTTTGGACACCCGCATGACTGGCATTACAATTGGCAAGGCGAGCATAAGCTTGAAACCTTCTCACTTGACGTATCCATTGTGCATGACTCAAAGACGTACCATGAAATGCTGGTTGGAAGTCACCCTGTCGGCCAGCCTTGACCGGGGCAAACTGCGGCACTCTGGTCTTTTTCCGTTGGAGTCTCTGAGCTCTTCCAAGCGATCGAGCAGGAATCGGAAATGGGCATGCCCTAGCAGCTGAGGACTCAATGTTTTGCCAAAGCACTTGATAGGCTGCACCAGGGTCATCCTGTGACTCCCATTTCACATCTTCCCCAAACTGCAGAGGCCAGGGGAAGGCAGCAGGAACTGGCCATGTAAACACATGCGACATGGTGGCCGGTGAATGGAATCTAGCAGTCAATGCAGCATGGTCAGGCCAAACATCATGAATCACATCCACACCCAGCAAAAAAAATCCTGCATCTCTGGAGACAGGTAAAGGAAGTCCTTTCTCGTGCTAGACTTACAGGTGGTTTGAATGGGTGTCGCCCACCTTTCAAAAGCGATGTCTTGCACTTCCCGAAAGCCAGCTTGTTGAAGAATCTCAAACGCAGGAAGGGAATCTTGCAACACATTCCAGTCTCCAGCAACATACCGCAGCCCTGCAGAGAGGTGACAACCATGCGAAATGACATGGTGAAGCAAGTACTCTGTATTCCGCATGTGATTTGGATATTTGTGTCCATCAGGTTCTCCATAAATCACTCCACCAGAAATCCACACATCTGACAACAACGTCGTGGCCAGCATCGCACGCCCTGAATTGAGGATGCATTCTGGCAAGCCGGAGGGCAAAATTCTGGTCGGGTGTTTGGACAAAACGGCAACCCCTTTCCAGGCATTCTGTGAGGTAAGGCAAGGCTTGATCGACGGTTGATCCGTCACAACGTAAGCAAATTCAGATTTGGAGGCCCGAAGGCCTGCCCGGAACTTGGAAACATCATGGCCGAAAAAATGAGTCTCTGTCACCGTCCATATGTCTCCATACGAAAGCTGGGAACTGAAGTACTGTGCTTTGTTTCGCAACCCAGAAGGATTGCACGTACCCAATGTGAACTGACATGCTTCAAATTGGTCAACTGGACCAGGGTTTGAGGCTTCCCCTATTCGGAATGATCCGAAACACAAAATCATCAAAAGCCGTGAGGATCTGAGGCACCAACTGTTCCCACCTTTCACACGCTGAGATTCACGCCAAAGTGGCATCCAAACCAAAAGAAATCCAGGGATCAGGGCAAGGCAAAGGTTCCACCATAACAAGGCCAACACAACAGCGTAAAACACACACCTGAAACTGCAAGTCAAGGCAGAGCCAAGCCCCTTCCCGCACCGTCATTCCATATTGTCATCTCTTGGCCGCTTGGCCAGCAGACCTCTGATTTGTTCCATCTGCTGGGTGAACATGGCTTGAATCCCTTGGGCATGGGACTCGAACTGGCCGTGAAACGATTGGCTTTGCTGCTGGATTTGCTGCTGCACGACTGCAAAGTTCTGCGTGCTCGTGGTAGTCAGGTCCTGCATTTGTCCTTCCAAGACATGGTGTTTGGACATGAGCAACTGCACCTGTCCCTCCAAGGTTGACATGCGATCAGGAAGATCGTCCTGGTCCATAGCAGTCGGGATCTTGGCCAAAATGGCTGATTGCAGGCGTTCTTCCAATTGTTGGAGTCCAGCATTAGCAGGCGTACTGGCAGGCAGCTGTCGCTGCTTGTTATATGAGCCCCATGGGTCAGCAGTTACCCATGGATCAGGTTCTCCGGCAGGCTGGCTTGAGGCAGATCCGCACAGCGACAGGGTGCTGGCCGAGCCAACAGTCGACATTGTCTGGAGCTTTGACTGGGTACCTACATCTTTGTGCTTGGTAATCACCACTTCCCCATGTGTGGTCTGTATGATAGCCTCCGGGGGCTCATCCACCGTTTGCAAAAGCCACATGGACCCACGGCCTGGAACCGGCTGTAAGGGCTGGAGAGCTTTTACTGTCCATCCTGCCTGTTTCATCGCCTTCACAATTGCATGTCGATCTGACCCCCAAGGAAACGGGCCCGCCACATACTGACATTTGGGTCCACTGGGCAAATATGCAGCTTCTGGACGAACCAGCTCATGCATCGTTTTGGCCTGACCTGATAGGACCCGAAAGCCCTTCCTCTCTCCCAGACGCGCAAATCCGATGATTGCCGGATTAGTTTGCCGAAGGTGTGCAACCTCACTGGAACTAAGCTTCGGTGTCCATATCACGGCATAGTCTGGGAGAACTTCACGTCCATCTGGTGTCCTCGGTTCCATGTAGACTCCTGACTGACCAGACAAAGACAGCAAGACTGATACCAGAGCAGTAGGGACTCGAAGGCATACAGAGAAAATCTCGGCTTTGGAGGCTTTGACCGGCTTGAAAGACCCGGACAGGAACTGACGTCTCCATACATCCATAATCGGGTCTTTGACAGGCAGTCCTTCAGCATTATGCCAGCAATCACACTGACACGACTCACTGGTACATCTGCGCAGGATTGGAAGGATTGCAACCAGGTGTTTGATGGGCGCAGCACAAAAGTCTTCCCATTGTCCAGAAAATTCATCATGATACACCATCATTTTGATCGCAGATACGTCCAACTGGTCCAACTCAATCGCAGTGCTGGCAACATGTTTTTCAATGAGTCCTTGGCCAAGCTGGACCAAGGTGACCTCAACCAGCAAAGGTTCACTGTTGGCAACACACATGCAAGGCATCATGATTTTGGCATGTGGCAGACTGGTGACAATCTCAGTTGAAGATGGCGTCAACACCGCAAGTGCCAATGGTTCACTCGAAACAAGTCGCCCTGATTTCAAGTAGGGCATAGCTTCTTCAACCCCAATCAGGACGACACCACATGCAACTGGACCTATTTGCTGGACCTGCAACTGCGGGACTGGCTGATTCTGGACACGGAAGGTCCCATCAAGAAGCGCCAACTTGGTCGGGTCAATCATATCGGGTAGTGTTGGTTTGGTTTTCAAGGGCACCTGCTTCGATTTCTTGCCGACTGGGTTCCCTTTGTTGGCTTGAACCACTGCTTCCAACTCATCAGGCAATAGAAACTGAAACCGGACATTGGACCCCAAAGTTTTCAGGGATCTCCAAACATTCTTGGACTTCAGTGCTGTGGCAATGTTATCAATTCCAATGGCCTTCAAAGCTTGCTGTGCACGCTGCTCTACCTTAGTGGGAGGAACTCCATGCTTCAACAATTCCGCAGAAAGGGGGCCAATCAGCTGCGCAAAAGCCCCTGATCCCCATGCAACTGGGCAGATACAGCACGTGCCATCATGAACAGCCTTGACAAATTCAGCTTTGTAGGAGGCATGCAGTTCACCAAGTTCAAGGACCGTACTGGGCAAGGACGTACCAAGGACCAAATGGCTGATGAAAGAAATGGCTGCAGCTCCGCACAACTGGTGCGGGGGCAACGCATGAGGGATAACATGTTCCACCATGGCTTCAAAGCCAAGCTCATCACGCAGAACTTTCAATATAGGCAAGATGGTGTCAGGAGTCACCAAGTCATCAGCAATACGGTGGGCAACAATCGTTTTCCCATGGTAATTGAACCACACAGGAAACCAATGACCATCAAGAAAGAAAACAGCCACAATGTGGAGTCCTTTTGCAATTTGTTCCTTGTTGTTGCGACACCATGATTCGCACATTCCCTGCCCTATGTCCTGCCAAGTAGAAAGCAAAAGAGGATCCATCATAACGAAACCATCTGCAGCAGTCGCAGGGGACGGCGGCTGGGAGGCTTTCTGGGTCAGCAATTTCAGCATGTGAAACCGGATTTCATCATCACCAAATTGTTTACCCTTCTCACTCAACAAGTGGAGACGCCGTTCTTTGGCAATACACTGATGTGAAAAGCTGCCGTGCATGGCATCGACACTTCCTGGCCCCTGAGCCGGTTGAACATCAAACGCAGGAGTTTTGTCTCCAGCTCCCCAAATCCATGGTCTCTGTGCAAACTGCGCATGGTTCACAGCATTGACAAAAGCAAGACGCAAACGATCATGAATAATGCCTACTTCCTCATGGCAAGTGGGTAACATACCATTCAAAAGGGCAAAGTTGAGAAATGCAATTGCCATCGCTCCACACTTGTCAGAGGAGAAGAACAGGCGATGGTGCCGCGCAATGAAAACTTGGGAAAACCCTAGGGCCTTACCAATGGCTTGAGTCGGATCTTGAAGGCAGGAGTGATCACGAGAGGCATCATCCCATGTGGCAACATGCAAATTGCCAGCAACTGGCGACATGAAAATGAGAATCCAGTGTCCGTCAATCATGCAACATGAGATCACTGGGCAGCAGTCTCTGCGGATCTCGGGATGTTTCAGGCTCCATTCTCCACATTCATCATACCCATAGTGAATCCAACCTGTAAGCAACAAGGGGTCCAACACCACACAGTTCTTGACTTGGCTTTCTGGGAGGCCTTGCTGATTCTTCACGTAGGTCTGTCTTAATGTGTCCAAGTGAAATCGGAACTCGTCATCGGCCCATGTTCCTAGTTGGTGATGCAGAATCACATGGCGATCATCAGGAAGCAGCAATTGTTGTTTCAGGGCATCCAAATGGTCTGTGTTCCGCACAACAGGGACTTGCAACTGGACCAATTGCTCAGCATTCAATCCAAGCAACGGGGCAGCCGACAACACTGACAAAGAGCTTGACACTACTTCAGTGGAAGCAACCCCTGGCAAGCGGTCACTCTTGGCTGGCATCGGCGTCACTGGCATTTCACGAATGGGCTCAGACCAATCACATGTTGGTGAAAAATCACCTCCATCCTTTCGGATCACTGGCTTGTCCTGGGCCGAAGGCATGGGCTGCAGGGGCAGTGTTGGGATCTCTGGCTTTGCACACTCATTGGAAACAGAGAAAAGGCATTCTGAACATCGGATGAAGAAGATCTGTCCACACTCAACCACATGAGACAAAGGAATCTCAACTCCGTGTTGATTGCAAATGTGTTCAATTCGCATGTCTCCTACCAGCTTTGTGTGCGCCTGAACAAGGTCATGTACCGTACATGCAGCATGGACCCCAAAACGGATGGGATTGGCACTTTCGTGCAAAAGGACCACCACACATTCACCTGATGAAACATGGGGGCAGGCAATCGCAAGGCTGTCTGGCTGTTCAATCCAGGGAGTTGGTGCGTCATCACCGTCTTCAACCATGCAAGAATCCTGTTCACGATGGGAAAAAATTGGGGTCAAGGCATCGATCCGACACTGCTGTTCACGGATGATCAGGTCCAACACGGATGCAATGCAAAAATGGTGACCAGCAAGGGCTGGCCAACGTGGTGGATGCATCAGTTCATGGATGGACAAGTGCTCAAAACCCTTCCAGAACCCAATGAGTGACCGCATGTTCTCATTTTGGACCGGTTCATCACTACATGGCCAAACCTGCCTACACCGCATCAGAGTCCAAGACATCAAGGCTTGCAACATGGCATTTGCGCAAAAGGGAGTGCTAATCTGCTTCAATGACAGAATCCTCTCAGCAAGCTTCGCAAACACCCATGCTGTCTGAAGTGGAGAAGCCATCTGACCTGAAGCGGCTAATGTGAGGCGCGGGTTAGGCCCAAAGTCAATGACAGGGTCAAATCCATTCAGTGCATTGCATTCACATGGGTGGATGTGTCTCAAACGTCGCAATTCAGGCAAATTGGCTGTAAAAACTAACAATCCAAAAAGACCCTTTTCCTGCAAACGCATTGGTGACAACCCTGAAGAGCGGCATCCACACTGGCATGCAACTACTTGACTTCCCCATGCATGTAAAGCACATGGCGCACAACCCTCAAAGTTAAGCAAATACTTCACATAGGCATCAGTGTCGGCACCAAAAGCACACAGCTCAACTGGGACAAGTGCCAAAGCTTCTTCATCATTTGGATCCCACGGCAAAATGCTTGGCAACACCTGGGCTACCTTCGTGACGACATCGGACTTCGGCCAGGGGACCAAAGGAACCTGTCCAATAAATGAGGAAGTGAGTACCCACCATGAGCGGGAACGCCTTGATGGCCACACATCACTCAATTGCAGTTCAACTTGGCTGATGGAAAAAATGGCGAATCTCATCTTGGACAAATTGATTGCTTGCCGCTGGTGCGACACATTCCAGGATGACTACTTGCACTTGGAGGAAAAAGGCCGTCTGGAGAATGCCTCGCAGTGACTGCGCACGGCTGTCATCGCCGCCCTTCTGGTCACCCAGCCGTGAGAAGGGTTGGCACGCAAATCCGGCTGCAATGGTCCCAGCCCCTTTTGCGTGGTGCCAGATCTTGCAGACCGTAGCTGGGTCAGTAACATCTCCAGTAATGGTTTCAATTTCTCCTTGTTTGGCATGCAATTGAGACATCCTATCATTGAAATCAACAGCCGCTACCGTGTGAAAACCACATGCTGAAATTCCTTGTGTCATCCCACCAAAACCCGCACATAGCTCCACAACCGCATGGATAGCATCCCAGGAAGGTGGCTCATGTTTGAAGACCTTGGTATCCTCATTGATGGCTAAGATGGGAATTGGATACATCTGCTTCAAAGTGGCATTCATAAAGGTGTAAGTAGCATTGGCCCCATCAATCAACCCAGTAGCCAGAAATTTCACACCATCATTGACCGCAGTGAGAAGATGCGCATCGTGGGCACTATCCCAACATTGCAGCCTACAAACCACATTCATCTTATCCCCAGGCAAAGTCGATGCAAACGTTTGGGGAAACACCCCGTCCATGGCCTCTGTGAAACAAGTCTGCCCACACTCAGAAAGGACAGCCGAACCACTGGAAGGGGTATTGGGCCACAACGGCTGTTTGCAACCACCAACCAGAATATGCAGGTACATAATGATACTATAAACTTATGAAGAACCGAGCCAGCTACACATTGGAAATCTTTAAAATATTTATTTTTCATTTTTTTATCATTTTGGTTATCATTGCATTCATCATTTATTTTATCATCTTCATTTTTTTATCATTTTGTTTATCATTTTTTATCATTTGTTTAATCATTTTTTATAATTTTTTATCATTGTTTAATCATTTTTTTTATCATTGTTCATCATTTTTTCTTCCAGTGGTGCAAAAATTTTCCAAGAAATGGAAAATTACAATTTTCCTCGAGTTTTTTCATTTTTTTATCATTTTTTTATCATTTTTTTAATCATTTTTGCTTCCAGTGGTGGAATTGATGAAAAATGATAAAAAGTGATGAAAAATGAAAAAAATGAAAAAAAATGAAAAAATGATAACAAAATGAAAAAAAATGAAAAAAAACTCGAGGAAAATTGCAATTTTCCAAAAAATGAAAAATTGCAATTTTCCTCGAGTTTTTTTCATTTTTTTTTCATTTTTTTCATTTTTTTTTCATTTTTTTATCATTTTTCATCATTTTTGCTTCCAGTGTACAAAATTTTTCCAAGAAATGGAAAATTACAATTTTCCTCGAGTTTTTTTCATTGTTTTTATTTTTTTTATCATTTTTTATCATTTTTGTTTATCATTTTTGCTTCCAGTGGTGGAACTGATGAAAAATGATAAAAAATGATGAAAAATGATTAAAAAAATGATAAAAAAATGAAAAAAAATGAAAAAAACTCGAGGAAAATTGCAATTTTCCAAAAAATGAAAAATCGCAATTTTCCTCGAGTTTTTTTTTCATTTTTTTTTATTTTTTTTTCATTTTTTTTTCATTGTTCATCATTTTTGCTTCCAGTGGTGCAAAAATTTTGCAAGAAATGGAAAATTACAATTTTCCTCGGGTCTTTTTCATTTTTTTAATCATTTTTTTATCATTTTTGCTTCCAGTGGTGGAACTGATGAAAAAATGATAAAAAATGATGAAAAATGATAAAAAAAATGATAAAAAAATGAAAAAAATGATAACAAAATGAAAAAAAAATGAAAGGAAAATTGCAATTTTCAAAAAAATGAAAAATTGCAATTTTCCTCGTTTTTTTCATTGTTTTTTTCATTTTTTCATTTTTTTTTCATTTTTTAACATTTTTTTTAAACATTCTTCATCATTTTTGCTTCCAGTGGTGCAAAAATTTTCCAAGAAATGGAAAATTACAATTTTCCTCGAGTTTTTTTCATTTTTTTTATCATTTTTTTAATCATTTTTGCTTCCAGTGGTGGAATTGATGAAAAATGATAAAAAGTGATGAAAAATGAAAAAAAAAATGAAAAAAATGAAAAAAACATGAAAAAAAAACGAGGAAAATTGCAATTTTCCAAAAAATGAAAAATTGCAATTTTCCTCGAGTTTTTATTTTTTTTTTCATTTTTTTATCATTTTTTTCCATTTTTTTATCATGTTTGCTTCCAGTGGTGGAATTGATGCAAAATGTTAAAAAAAATGATGAAAAATGATGAAAAAAATGAAAAAATGAAAAACAAATGATAAAAAAATGAAAAAAACTCGAGGAAAATTGTAATTTTCCATTTCTTGGAAAATTTTTGCACCACTGGAAGCAAAAATGATGAAAAATGATAAAAAAATGAAAAAAACTCGAGGAAAATTGTAATTTTCCATTTCTTGGAAAAATTTTGCACCACTGGAAGCAAAAATGATGAAGAATGTTAAAAAAAAAGGATAAAAAATAAAAAAAAATGAAAAAAAATGAAAAAACAATGAAAAAAACGAGGAAAATTGCAATTTTTCATTTTTTTGAAAATTGCAATTTTCCTTTCATTTTTTTTTCATTTTGTTATCATTTTTTTATTTTTTTTCATCATTTTTTTATCATTTTTCATCATTTTTTATCATTTTTCATCAGTTCCACCACTGGAAGCAAAAATGATAAAAAAAATGATTAAAAAAAAAAGAAAAAAACTCGAGGAAATTGTAATTTTCCATTTCTTGGAAAATTTTTGCACCACTGGAAGCAAAAATGCTGAAAAATGATAAAAAAAAGATAAAAAAATGATAAAAAAAATGATAAAAAATGATAAAAAATGATTAAACAAATGATAAAAAAATGATTTAAAAAATGAAGATGATAAAATAAATGATAAAAAAAATGATGAATGCAATGAAAGCCAAAATGATAAAAAAATGAAAAAATAAATATTTTGACCTGGCCCAGTCTGTGGCTGCAAGTTTTTCATAACTATAAACCATATTTAGGTATGGTACATACATGTAACTATAATATCCTATAATTGTTATATATAGTGGTTTCCTAGTCGTCATGGATAAAGATATCCCGTGGAACCAGGAGGATCAAAAAGTTGATGCATTGCTCGCACTGTTGCAGAATCTTCGCATCTACACCACCCTCGGTCGGTCTTTGGAGGGGGCCCCGTTTCCCTGGACATCCGACATGAAACATGAGGCCTGGCAGATGATGTGCAGGACATCATCATAGAAAAACATTACATCAATTTTATAGTTATATAAAAAATGGTTATATATATATAAATAATGTTATATATATATAGTTGTATCATGCTACATATACATATACATAATTTTGATTAATTTTGGGGGTTCCATATTTCTTGTCAGTGCTGGAGCTGTTTTTGTTCATTGTTGATGCCCCATAGTGATAATCAATCCCAAACCATCAGCATGCACTTGGTTGGTTTCGTGCTCCAATGGGAATGAAAAACAAGTGGGATCACACAAGGTGGTGCACCAGTTCGGAATCGCTAAGTTGGTGCAATTACCCTCTAGTAAACTAACATAACTATGGAAAATCACAATTTTTGATGGGTAAATCCACTATAAATGGCCATTTTCAATAGCTATGTTAGTTTACCAGAGGGTAACTCCATTTTTACTTGGGTTTATGGTGGATATACCTATACTTTTCATGGGGGTATTTTAACCAACGACCATGTCACCTCCTGGGGTCACCACCGTGTACTGGATTCAACCAGGACGTATCCTTCTCCGGGATTGACATTGTTACAATGTGCCCCCCCAGTGATGTTTGTTGGTTTAGATTCGCCCCAGTAACTATAGTTAAGTGCGTACCATAAACCATAGTTATTGGAGTTATGTGCACCAACCTAGCTATCGAACGGGGGCCTCACATTGTTACTGATATTACCATCTGGTTATTTAACAGTTCGCCATGGAAAATATCCATTTCTAATAGGTAAAGCATCTATTTCTATGGGCCATGGCTTCCATGGCGAACTGTTAAATAACCAGAGGGTAAGTATCTTGACCATTGACAATATGGATATTCACAACCTACCAATATCTCTGGTACCCAATGTTTGACGGCCAAAACTCCCCAGAATCAACGGAATACCTAGACATTAACCTGTTGGGTGGCTGACGTGGCTTCGATCCCAAGAAAGCAGAATTCTACAGGCGCCCCTCCCAAAGGTACCCCCAGCAGTAAGGCTTTAATTTCATGATCCAATTGACTCCTTTAAGGGTTGATGTGTTTATTCAGTTTATTCGTGTTGAATTCGAGAAAACCTCAGGGAACTAGAGGTCTTTGCCCAGCTGTGAAATTACTATGGCAATACGAATACCCTCCTTCTGAAAGGTAGCAACTGGAAATCCCCAAGCGAAAAATTACGGTTTCATCCCCTGATATGGTGTATGGTAGGTATATCAAACTAGTCTAAGTAAACAAACAACCAGAACTGCGGCGGCCCACATTGTAGCTATTTTGCTAGGAGGTGACTTGATGAGTCAATGGTTTAAATATAATATATATATATATACATATATATATATATATGTATATGTACATATAATATAATCCCTTCCTCCTAATACTAAACCCCCCCCCTAATACAAAACACGGCAGGTAGTTTTTAGTATTAGGGTGGTATTTATTATTAGGGAACCAAATCGAAGTCATGTTAATTAATTAATTAAATTTCCTTATATAACGCAATTAAAATATTGCCAAAAATGGCAGTTCGAAGCTTACCCCTAATACTAAATAAAAACCCTTAATACTAAAAACTATTTTTTCCGATCTCAAAATCAATTAAATTTCTTTATATAACGCAATTAAAATATTGCCAAAAATGGCAGTTCGAATCTTACCCCTAATACTAAATTAAAACCCTTAATACTAAAAACTATTTTTTCCGATCTCAAAATCAATTAAATTTCTTTATATAACGCAATTAAAATATTGCCAAAAATGGCAGTTCGAAGCTTACCCCTAATTGCTAGAGTAGCTAGGCAGCTTGGAGTGAGGGATTGGGACTAGGCCCCCCTAATACTAAACACCCCGGGGTGAACTAGTTTTTAGTATTAGGGGGAGAACCCACAAATGGTAGGTTGATTTTTAAATTGTTTTTTAAAGGGGATCAATTAAAAGTCAAATTGGCCAAACTGAAATTTTCGGAAATTGGAGATGGATGCCTGTTTTTAGTATTAGGGGGACGTTTAGTATTAGGAGGAAGGGATTATATATATATATATATGTACATATATATATATATGCATTTGCTGATGGATTGCTGGATGGGGTTTTTGCTGTTGGATTGCTGGATGGGGTTTTGGAAGGTGCACGTGTGGGGTTGTGGTGGAGGGGTTGTGGTGGATATACTCATAGTTTAATGGGTGTGTGAAAGGATGTGAAAAGTATATAACTGTTCGGTTTTGCATACAATGGCATACATACTTACATACATTACATATTTTTAAATTTCGCGAGCTCCTGGCATTTTGAGATTTTTAGGGAATATTGAATATCAAGGTCAAGACGCAATATTTGGTGCAGTCTACGCGCACAAGGGTCGCACGAAAAAACTTCAGCGTCATGGTTTGCATCGGTTTGCACTGGATCAGCCTTCCATAAACGGAATTGGTCCAATTAATCGTTCAGAAAAATGGAAACGGTCGGAAACGGTCGGAAACGGTCGGAAACATGATCAATGCCAAAACTTGTCCAACCCGCAATTCTTAAAAAATAAGTATTTCCGCGCAACGCAGTTTTTTTTTGAAGGTCCAAAGGTGTCCAAGGGGAAACGGTTGGAAACAGTCGGAGATCGCACCTTCGCTCGGCAAAAAAAACATGTTGTTACATAAGTTTCAAGCATTTTGCATGAACAAAGGCTACAAAATAACTACTTTTTTGCCGAGCGAAGGTGCGATCTCCGACTGTTTCCAACCGTTTCCCCTTGGACACCTTTGG
>CAMXCT020003871.1:0-51729 GCA_947184155.2 Cladocopium goreaui
GCATGGTGAGATGCGCAAGGTTTTGCAGCAGGAGTCTCGGGTCAGGCTGCATGAACTCGGCAACGTCACTCATTCCTGCTTGGGCAGCATCTTGGTCTTGCCTTTGCCTTTGCCCTTGGATGGTTTCGTCATTCCCAAGGCCTGCTGTAGGTTCTGGGCAAGAGGGCTCTGTCTCTGTCCGTGTGCCTTCATCGAGGTCCCCATGAGCAGCCACACCCCTGAATGGGTCAGGGTTTGGAGTATCTGCCACGGCTGATCTGCCCTCAGGCTCACCTGTAGTTTCCAGGCTGTGGTCTCCTTGTTGTTGGAGGGTAGTGCATGGAAATTGACCACCAGGTTCACATCCGCCAGGTGCTCGATCATGTCCGTGCAGAGCTGATGCAAGTGTTTCAAGGTCAGAGGCTTCTTCTGGCTGACCTTCAGTTCTTTCTGCACTTGGTCCCATTCCAGGAAGGGGCATGTGCCATCCGGGAGAAGGATCAGGCTGCGTATGGCTGCTTGTTGAATCTCGGATCCCGACTTCGTCTCGCCCAACTGCGTGATTCTGGTCAGCAGTGTGTTGAAGAGCACCTGAACCAAGTGCTGTCGTAGTGGCTGCACTGGCTGCTGCTTCGTTGAGGCCTGGTAGTTCTTCACCCACGTCTCCGTTGCTGTCATGAGGCACTGGAGGCTGCTGTTTGGACCGTTGTGCCCAAAAAAGAAGAGGAAGGTGTCCTCGGCTTTCAGCTGCTGAAGATCCTTGTCCAATCTGAGGGTCAGTTTGGCCAGCAACGTCAGGGCGTGTGCCAGATCGACCTTGTCCTTGGCTGGCTGCTGCTTGGCCCGGCCGTCTGGTTGGGTATGCTGTTCTCCTTTTCTTGGCCGCTTGGGCGCAGCGCTGTTCTGTTCCAGCTTCAGCGTCTGGTCGATCAGCGGCTGAATTGCCTGGAATGCTGCCCAGACTTGCTGATTCGCCTCTGCGGGTTCTGGCATTTCCATGTCGGCCATGTGCTGCTTTTCCAAGGATGATGGCACACTGGAGCACACAGGGACACTGTGCACGGAAGTGCGCTTGAGTTGCAGTGTGTCGGGTGGCATCGTCCAGCTCAGTTGCATCAGAACAGGGGCTGTTGTAAACTTGTCCACAAGCCGTGCATTTGAAATCATCTGCATTGCAATCAACAAACTTGGAAATGAGTTGGCTTTTGAGAAACTGCACAATGGGCTGTCCACACTGATGTGCCTCGTGGAGGTGCAAAACCAGATCAGCAGGGTGCATCTTCATGCCACAGAGTACACAGGTCTCCCGCAAGATGGTCCTGATGATGGATGAAGTCCACAGATCAGAAATGGTTCCATCTGTGAGGGTCTCTTCAAGGTGAAATCTGTGCTGTCTGTCCAAGTTCATTGAAAAAATCTCTGCAAGCTCTTCATCTGTCGGCTGATGTGGGAAAAGAATCTGGCCTGTCATGCGCATATGTTGCATTGAAAGCTGGCGCAGCGGCAAGCACACATGGTTGGTGCGGTTGAGGTTCACACCTGGGTTGCACAGACACCCCGTGGCATCATACAGGATTGATACCATCACCTGCGTCAGGACTTGAGATTCAGACCATAGCTGAGCATGGGCAGCCTGTAAGTGGCCTGAGAGGTCGGATGCACGCTGGTAGTGGCTTCTGCAGTTTTGGCATCTCAGTGTCAGTTGAAGACGCACATGGGGATCTCTGAGAATGGTTGCCAATTTGCCATGACACATTGCATCAACCCATTGTGGCAAGACATCCACAACTTCTGTCGGCAGTTGTGGGTTGAATTTGAGACATCTGCCTTGGTTGATGTGGGAGCGCAAGGACTCCATGCAGTCGTACATGGTATTGCAGTGATTGCACACCGGTTCCCCAGCCAGAGAGTCTCTGGCCGGGTTGTAGCTGCTGCTCTTCAACCGGTGCGTCTGTATGAGATGTTCATGCAAGGCTTCATCAGTGGCAAAGGTGTCATCACAGATTTCACATCTGCGTGTGACTGGCATAGCTTGGGATGGCAAATCACTGGTGGCACCTCCTCCGTATACCAGTAACATGGCTAGTTGAAGCCATACTGTGCATTGATGGTTGGCCTTGAAGAGCTCACCGCAATATGGGCAAGGTGGGTCCTCGCCATACAAATTCGTGAGCTGGTGTCCCTTTGTCTGTACATGTGTCCAGTATTCAGGGTGATGCAGCTTGTAGTGTCTGTGCAATTCCTGTGTGCGTCCCAGGTACTGATCGCAAATGCAACATCGGGTGGCAAGATACTGGCAAGCATCGGTCTCCTTCTTCATGTGATGCCAATGGCGATTGCCCACAATGGTGAGCACCCTGGGTCCCCACTCCTGGCTTGCAACGTTCTGAAGGTCAGCTTGTGTCAGCATTTGCCGTCCTCTGATGGGTGCATCTTGTTTGGGCGCAAACATGTTGTGCTGCTGTGTCGGATCTGATATCAGCGGCTCACTGGATGCCTGCCAGCACTCTCTCGGGCCAGGCTGGACGGCCTGGCAGCCGCGTTGCACATGCATGGTGAAAGTTCTCCATGTTGTGAACTTCTGGTGACAGAACTTGCATTGCGGAAGGCCATTTTGCATGTACTTAGTTGTCTTAACAGGTATGGTCCTATTCATGCGTGTGTCATGTTCAGTGGTGCAATGTCTCCTGAAGGTGGCCACATTGTCGGTTTGAAATGAACAGCGTGTGCATTGATAGCATCTGGTTGTGCCTGCAATGTCCAAGTCTGGGTCAAGGATCAGGTGAGCAGGGCCTCCACACCGTTGTGCATGCAGCAAGTCAAAAATGGTTGTCAAGTTCGACCAGTCAACATGTTGAACAAGATCTTGAGGTCCAGCGTTCAAGTTGCGTTTATGGATGGACCTCTGCAAGGTTTCAGCAGAGCGCCACAACCATTCAACCGGGAGTTCAACGCGGTTCAAGTTCAGTGCATGTTCATGATTGTGTCCAGTGATATACGCATGATTGTGTAGGATTTTCCTGAGCATCTGATACATTTGTACTTGCAATTTGTTAATGCCAGCAAATGTAAGTCCAATGGAGAAAATACCATAGGTCATGACAGGATAAACACATGTGGAGAAAAGATGCAAACGTTGTGCACGAGTCAAACCTCGTTTGCCTGTCAGCCATCGCTGCAGTCGGCCAAATGCAACACGGGCAAGCTGGATTCTGTGATGAACCGTGGCATCCTCTGATTTCTGATATGAAATGATGGTTCCAAGGTATTTGGCATTGCGTGCAATTGGAATCCAAAGTGGTGCATCTGTGGTGCCAAGGCAGAGCCATTCTTTCCCATCTTTCCAGGTCGTGATGCGCTGGCGCGCACGTCTGTGGGCTGTGCCGCCCATGGTGAGCAAGGCTGTGCACTTGGCTGGATTGATTGTCAGGCCAAACTTGGTCAGTAGCTGCAAGGTCTTTTGGATATTACAAATGAGTTGTTGGAGTTCAGTTTGGGATTCAAACAAATCTCCCATTTGGCAATCGTCAGCGTAAACATTCATGCACTGCAGGACCCAGGTTGGGCTGACAACTTGACTTAGTTCCACCAAAAACAACCACATGTAGCCATTCCACAAAAGCGGCGCTGCACGGCAGCCTTGGCGTACACCTTTTCCCACAGGTATTGCTGATTCTTCACCATTGGAAAAAAGATTATAGTTGGTTTCTTGATGCCATAATGACAGTAGTTGGATTAATTGGGGATGAATGTCAAGTTGATGTAGTTTGCAAAAAAGTCTTTCTCTGCTGATCGTGTCAAATGCCCGTTCAATATCCAAAAAAAGTTGTAAAGCTCCAGCAATCTTCAGTTTGGGCAAGCCTTGATGCCGTGTGAAAGGGCTCGTACGCAGGCGTTGCATGAGGTTCCAGGCAGCCCTACCATGATTGGCTACTCTCATGAGTGCATCCTGTGTGGAACGGCCCGGCAAATAGGCCCAGAGAGGCATCTGGGTCAGCTTTGGCAAGGCATCACGTTGGGCTTGGCGGGTCAACAGGCCTACCAAACATTTACTGACAGGTTCCTGAAGCGCCAAAGGGCGCAATGAGCGGGGGTTTACTGGTGGTTTATTGGGTTTGGGAATTAAAATCATCCAACTTGTTTTAAACCACTCAGGCAAAAATGGACGTGGATGTTGCCACCATTCTTGAAGCTTGGCATACAGGAGAGGTGCCAAGACAGGCGCTAATGCCTTCCACACTGTGCCAGGAGCACAGGGCCGTGCAACGGCTTTTGTAGCCGGTATGCGGCTCAGTTCCTGCTGGAGCTCTTGCATGGTGAAGGGCATACCTGGAAAGCAGTGGGATTGCACAGGGAAGTTGGGGGGTCCATCCCATGTGTCCATGACAAAACGTCGTAGGAGTGCAGCTTCTTCTACTGGTGACGCAATCTGTCCATCTGCATTTCGGAGTTGCATTCTGCGTTTGGATTGTTTAGGGGAATATTTATTGATTATGGAAAAAAGTGCATGACTGTCATGTCGTCTGGCGGCTTCCTGGGCAGAGTTGACAATTTCCTGAAATTTCAATTGGCGCACAATTCTGGCCAGTCTCTTGGATTCTCGATTCAAGCGCTGGAACTGAGTCATGTGAAACCAAAATTGAAAGAGGTGTCTCGCACTGGCATGGCATGTTTTCATCAACTGTTTGCGATGAAACCATTTGGACATGACATGTTTTGTGGTTGTGGGATCAATGGCACTGTGTTGTGGTTGTGCGTGTGGAAAAAAATCACGGAAACATCTGATGGCAGTGGCATGTAGTGCAGGAATGTACTGTTCATCTGAGATTCGAGCATCTTGCATGGTGTCTTGCAGCGCCATCTCTGCAGCAGCTGTGAAGGCATTCCATTGATCTGTATGCATCAAAAAAGCATTATGGCCAAGGCGTCGCTGAGCAGGTGTGATTCCTGCCATGGATGCTTTTGGCATGTACCATTGCTTACGAAGTTGCACTAGGATCGGTGCATGGCCCTGTTGGAAAGAGCTGCAGAAGGGTGCATCCCACGTGTATGCCGCACGTTTCGATATTCCGTCTGCAACATGTTTCCGGGTGATGACAAAATCAATTCTTGAGTGGTGGTCAGCACTCACATATGTTGGGCCTAGGTCAGGGTGCCAAGAATTTAAAGCTGTCAAACCATGCAAACGCAAGATAGCCATGAATTGGCCAGCATCCTGGTGCTGTGCGCCAACTGTCATCTGGCCTTTCCACTTGTATTGGTTGGGGCCTCCATGAGTTGCTGCAGTTGGGAGTGCGCAGTTGAAGTCTCCAGTCAAGACCAGTATGTTCCTCACTGATAAGGCATGCAAAAGCGCATCTAAATGATTCCACCATTTTTGACGCTCGTGTTGCCTCTGGGTCGTGGAGGCCTGTGTATGCTGATAGCATCCAACAATGTCCACCTTCCGTTGGGCTTGAGCTACTTGGATGTGGAGAAGTCGTCCCGGCAAGTCGACCCTCCAACGGATGGCTTCCGTGTTGCAGAAGGTCTTTGCCAGGATACAGAGCACGCCAGCACCTCGTTGTGTTGGATCTCCAGTGTGGATGTAATGAAAATTACTGTCACTCCATTCATTTTCATATGTCCATCTGGTCTCGACCACTGTAGCTGCCTCAATCTGTTGATTCAACATCCAAATGCGTATGGCATCCAACTTGTGGATGGAGAGTCCTCCTGCATTCCACTGCATGAATCGAAAACGTTTGGAGTCTTGGTGATCATGATTACAGCGCATCAAGGGGATGGAAGGCTTATTGAAGGCAGGATTACTTGGGGGAGTGTAACGATCCCGAAGTGATTTGGGAAAGTCCATTGGCACAAGGCATTGACCTTTGTACCATGCAACTCCAGTTTGGAGGGATCGCTTGTAGGCCCTTCGGATGCTTCGCTTGACTACTTTGGTCTGTGCAGGATGCCAGGCAGTTGTTTTGCCAAGTTCAGGCCGCGCGTCATGTGTCTTCGTGTCACAGCGTAGCAACTTTGATGGGGTCCATTCTTGTGACACTTCTGCATCCTCCATGACTAGGATGCAACCCTCACCCCTAACAAGCCCTTGGAGAAAATGAAAGGCCAGCACGAATGCACAAATCCAGTGAAAAATTCGAATGCTGGGACACCAAAGGTTTGCAGGCTTGTTCCTGGACTTGGGACCAGGTGTGCCGTTTCTGATCTGTGTACGTGGTCTTGCACTCAAGCTAGAGTGTGTTCCCGGGTCTGATGTCAACAGTGATGTGATCTGCCAAAACCACGCTGCAAGGGCCAAGAATGCCAGCAGGCAGCGCCAAATAAAATCTGTCAAAACAATTGATGGCAAAAAATCGTTGTGCTGTGTCCAGGATTGGAGCTGTGAATAGTACAAGGGTCCACTACCCCAGTTCAGTTCAGGACGCAATGTCCAGAAACTCAAAATCACGATGGTTTTGCCAGGGAAGTGGATCTCAATGTGGTGTAAGCCGCCAAATGCCCAAAATGTCCAATTGCAAAATGTAATTGTTAAAGTCACAATCGTCAGGCCAGTCAGTTGTTGATGGGAGCCCACCCCAGAATCGATGAATGAAAAATATACCAATATAAAAAGATCTCCTGTATGAATCAATTGGCCAGTGAAGAAATGGTTTAGGGAGCCAACCCCTTTGTGTTGCAATATTGGAATCAGTGGAAGGTTGCCACCACCAGTATGTAGAAAATACCAAATACTGAATGCTCTCTCCCAATCTGTTGAATCGTCTGTCAAGGACGGCTGCAAAATTTCCCGTGGAAGGTTGCCACGACCAGTTGGGCCAGTGAGACACAAGCGGGAGCCCACCCCAATAGCAAAAGTGCTGGAACAGTCAGTCTGGGTGTCCACCCCAAAATTATTGTGT
Organism: Cladocopium goreaui; assembly: GCA_947184155.2. NCBI lineage: Eukaryota > Dinophyceae > Suessiales > Symbiodiniaceae > Cladocopium > Cladocopium goreaui. The sequence continues at coordinate 6,885 of CAMXCT020003871.1, forward strand.
TGGTACTCCAACGGGCCAGGCAGCTGTCGGAAGCCCACTCCGCAGTTTGTGGAGTCCAGAGCACAGGACGCCTGTAATGAAATAAAAATTGCAAAATGACCGCTTATGCTCTGATTTGATTCAGCAGTAACAGAGTTTGTCCCCAGAAATGAAAAAGCGCAACTGTTGCACAGAGTGTCCCACAGGCCAGGCAGTTGTCGGAAGCCTACTCCGCAGAATGTGGGATCGTACTGTGGTTGTGTCAAGCTCGCAGTATGGAAGAAAGTGACACCAAATGTTGTTGCTTCAATGAAAAGATCACACTCACGTAGCAGGCTGGTCAGGCAGACCAGAAGAAGGAAAGTCGTTCTGAGATCTGCAGCGGCACAAGAGATTGTGCCAAAAACTGGAATGTCAGTTGCAAGGTTTGCTCCAACGAGCTGTCAAATCAATGCAAAATCAACACAAATGGCAGCGCAAAAGAATGTTTGAGCAAATGCAATGGGTCAGTGGCAGCGTCACAGCACCGGATCAATGGCAAAAATGGCAGATGTCACACCGAAAAGCGCACAAGATAAGTTCGGCCCGGGTCCCCACTCTAAAAACTCCTCTGAGTTGCTTGAGTGCCACGCGGGGGTGGCACAGGGGCTTGTGTGTGTGTGTGTGTGTGTGTGTGTGTGTGTGTGTGTGTGTGTGTGTGTGTGTGTGTGTGTGTGTGTGTGTGTGTGTGTGGTGTGTGTGTGTGTGTGTGTGTGTGTGTTGGTGTGTGTGTGTGTTGGTGTGTGTGTGTGTGTGTGTGTGTGTATGTGTGTGTGTGTGTCTTTAGCGGTTCTGTATGACGTATAGATTCACTACATATCATGTATAAAGTCAACCCAGGACTAATAAACCCTGGCTGATAAAATTATCTTACTGGTGCGTTTTACGTAGGGAATTTTCGGGAATGATCCAAAAGTCATCACATTCGTAATGTCATCATGCCAGCAACCCCATTCCCAACCCATCCAGCAACCCACGCGCCATCCCCAAAACCATGGCACCGTTGGCGAGGCCGGCGGCGCGCTGCTGCTTTGCAAACCGGTGGTGATCAGGGAGCCCGAGCCACTCATCGGCACCTGCCAAGGCCAAGGCGAGGCCAGGGCGAGGACGGATGGGGTCACAAGTTGCGGTTTTTCTAAGCAGCAAGATATAGGGGATTGACAAAATTACATGGCTATGGGTCATGGCACCCAGTTTTAAAAAAATAGTTGGTAAATGGATGTTCATCCCACTAAATTGATAGTTGACCCACCCCCATATATCATTTAACAATGGGTACTAGAATCACAAGGCCCTATCGTTTGACACTGGGAAAAATCTTCAACCAAAATAAAAATCAGATTTCGACCATGTTTGTGGAAGAAAAATGCAGATTCACCCAAGAATGGGAGTGACTGAGTGACTTAAAATTGTGATGTAATCATTCAGAATCAGTAGACGACAAATACAATTACAATAACTAGTAGTAAACCCCAAAAAAGATGCCGATTTCAGTGTGAAACCAGGATGCTAGTTCGATGATATTTATGCCATATTTCCAAGTGTCCAACTTTTCTTTCTAGCTATCCATCTATCTATCCATTCATCTAACTATAACTGTTTGGGAACTACTACTCCGAACCGTTAAAGTCGACCAATTTAACAGAATTGTGTCAAATCTCATTGGGACGCCGTTGGATCAGGAAGTCAAATAAGTTGACCAAAAGCAAGGTCAACCCCAAAAGTATAGTCAATAGCCACGGTGTTGTGAATCTCCACGATCGAAACCGAATCTCCAGCCTGGGGCGGTGGCCTCAAAATCGTTGGTGCCTCAGGTGCTGCGGACGTGGAGACGGGGGTGACTTTTGGGGATCTTTACACCCCGGAAATGTCAAATTGGAACCTCAAAAAAAACAAGAAAGGGGGTCCGGATGAGGATGAGGATGAGGATGAGGATGCTGATGCTGATGGTGGTGGTGATGATGATGATGCTGATGGTGGTGGTGATGATGATGGTCTTGGAATGGACATTTAACAATTGTTTTAAGGTTTCCGAAATTTAGTTCTTTGGACACATCCACAGTCTGGAATTGGAGCTGCCATGGCCTGACCATGAACCGACAGTCAGTTCTGGAGGGTGGTCACTGTTTAGCACATACAATACCGGTACAATACCCCCATGTTTGTTGCTTCACCACGAATTGTGGTTTAGACCACCAACAAACAGGGATGATTGTTAGGCATGGCTCCGATTCAAATCCCCATCACCGAGAGTGTCTTGGTTCAACACCCTTTGACCATGAAATTCAGATGCAGATCATTGGGGATCCCTGAACTTGAAAGAATCAAATCACATCCCCGTGTCGCCATCGTGTCAAATACATATGGATCTATCCGATCTATCCCCATTAGTCATGGTTTTAAGTTATAGTTATAACCATCAACCACCAGAGGAACAAGTATGCATGGCTCAGATTGAGTCGAGAAAAATAGGCAGGTCGGTTCGGCACCCAATGTGCCATACCCCTCTATTGATCAACCAACCATTGTGAAAAGCCTCACTGCTTGTATCCAATATGAAGAGATAACAGTAACCATCCTGCCATATCCTGTCCATCATGTCATACATATCCTTATGTCATCTTATGTCATGTTAACAAAGATTTTGGTATAATTGTGGTTAAAACAATCATAAACCACCCCATGTTTGATGGTCTGTACCCGTAAAAATGGTGATGACTGGGGGATGGTCTAATATTGTTTTAACCACATTACCCTCTGGTAAACTAACATAGCTATGGAAAATGGCCATAGAAATAGTGAATTTCCCCATGAAAAATGGTGGATCTTTCCAGTTCGTTATGTTAGCCCGTTGACCAGAGTGTAACGATATTAACCAGCTGGGATGATGGATAATGTGTAATATTGGTTAACGTATTACCATTATATATTACCATTCATCATCCATCAAACACTATTAACCACTATTATAATAGTGTAATGATAATGGTTTTAATAGTGGTTCATGGATGGTGAATGTTCCAAATCCCATCGATTCCCATGGCGTTGGCAAACTCCGACCTCCACGGTGTCCATTTCCTCCATGACTTCCGTGGGGGACGAAGGTCGCTCCCCGGGAGGCCGTGTGCTGCCCTGGCGGATTTTTCTATGGAAAGATCCACCATTTTTCATGGGAAAATCCACGAACTTTCTATGGTCATTTTCAATAGCAAACTGTTGACATAACCAGAGGGTAGAATCATGGCCTGATACAAGTGATATCTGCTGATATCTGCTGATATTTAGTTGCGTTACATGGGTTTTTTTTGAGATATATTGAATGATCAAACTTTGGGAGGGGAGATGAATCTGAAGTCAACGGCACTTAGGTATAACATGGTATAAACTACCTTTTGGTGGTTGCGCAAAAGTTGATCAGAACCAAAGTCCTCTGGAAGTTTCCGAGTGCTCAACAGGTTCCCAAGGGTCATTTTCCGGTTGTAACCCAGCATAGCACTGGCTCATTCTTGGATTACTTGGATGTAGCAGTAGTACCAATGAAAATGTTGGCCTATAATTAGCAGTAGTACCAATGAAATTGTTGGCCTATAATCCAAGTCCCAATATCATAACTCAGATGGATGACGGCTCACCTAGTTTTCATGAGGGGAAGAATGCTTTGAAACTTACGTTTAAAAATCATCAGATCATCCATGGCCAGTGGATATTGCCCACAAAAAAACAACGAATCAGCCAAGGGAAAGATCCAACGCCTCTCATCCTGTTTAACTGTTTTAGGTGTCCAACTGATGCACTACAGTCGGATCATCAACCCGCGGCTTCAAAATAGCTATGGCAGTTTCGCTATCTTTCAGGTCACCAATTGTTGCCAAAAATTTTAGGTCAGAAAACCATCTGCTATCCTCAAGTCGATCATCTTCCAAGAGACAGTGGCAATGAAAAACCACCGTGGGGCGGTGATCATCCACCGGTTTTTTTCTGTCCAAAGATGGAAAAATCCCAGGAGGCCTTCAAGGTGGACGCGGTGCCAACGGTGCGAAGCACCGTGGGAACGCTGGTGTCGTCCTCCAAGTCCTGGTGGAAGACCAAACCCAACGACGTCAAAAAGAGAGGGATCTTTGGCATTTAATGATGATTAATGGTGATTTAATGGTGATAATTGGATAATATTTAATGGTGATCTCCCCGAATAATAAAAACTAGGGTCCATCTGGTCCATCTCCTAATAAAAACTACCTGAGGTGTTTATTATTTGGGGGGGTTAGTATGGTTAGTATTAGGGGGAAGGGATTATATACCCTCTGGTTATGACTAACAGTTCGCCATGGTATAGATGGCCCACAGAAATAGATGATTTTCCCAGCTAGAAACCTCCATTTATAGATGATTTACCCATTGAAAATGGTGGATCTTTCCATGGTTAATGATGGTTAATAGTGGTGAAAATAGTGGTTAATGGATGGTGAATAATGGTCTTCGAACGGGAGTTGTAGATATTACCCTCTGGTTATGACTAACATAGCCATGGTATAGATGGCCCATAGAAATAGATGATGTTCCCAGCTAGAAACCTCCATTTATAAGGGATTTGTCCATGGCTATGTTAAGTAACCAAATGATAATTGGTTGGTGGGGATTTTAATAAGCCATTCATAAGCCATTCATAAGCCATTCATAAGCCATGAAGTGATTATTAACCACTATTCACCACTAGTAATATCATATAATGGCAGGTTGGTGGTTGACCTACCCCTCTGAAAAATATGAGTTCGTCAGTTGGGATGATTATTTCTAACTGAATGGAAAAAAAAAATCTTCACGTTCCAAACCACCAACCAGATAATAAATTGTTAATGATCAATGGTCTTTACATATAGTAGTCATTTAATGTCATTAATCATTTTAATATCATTGAATGGCATTTAATGGCATTAATTATATACCCACCAGTAAATTAACCTAGACCCTGCATGATCCTGCCATTCATCGGGGTTGGAAGATTCGTTTCCACCAAAACTTGGTGATGTTCAGGGTCTATGTTAATTCACTAGAGGGTAATGATTAATGATGCTAAATAAAACATGGAATAAATGGTTGATGATCAATGATCTTTAATGGTTCATAAAACACTGGGAGCATTTTCAAAAAATGCATATTATGACCGGCAAAATGCGAAGGAATATGACGTCGCACACGAACAAACAGTTTGGACAGTAAACGATTGGGACAGCTCCTCGGACGCTCCTGTGGTATGAACGTCTTGTTCGAGTTCCAGTAAAACCATGTCGCCGGGTTTTGAATGGTTTTGAGTCGTTTAGAGACAGGACGAGAATGGACAAGACTGAATCTACTATAGATGATTTACCCATTGAAAATGGTGGATCTTTCCATGGTTAATGATGGTTAATAGTGGTGAAAATAGTGGTTAATGGATGGTGAATAATGGTTGTGATCTTTCTTTGCTACGAGGATGATTTTTTTCAAGTTTTCACTATGAGATTTAGGACTTGCTGGCGATATTCACAAGATAGGACCCCCCTGACCAGTGGATTCCAGTGGGGCACTGGGCTCATGCATTGTTAGGTCAAGGGGAGCGCCAGACCCTCTGGAAAAATGGATGAACAACTCTCAGATCCTTGCGAACTGAGGGCTGAGGCTCAAGGTTAGTTGTTGCCCGACAGGATCAACTACACATAGCATCAAGAAAGTTAAGAATGGGATGCATACATCATCTCCAACCTTTGACTCTTAAGATGCGCCAGCAAGCAGTCGTTTTTTGTCAGGCTTCAGGATCCTGTTGTGCTAACTTGCTACGGTTTCTCTGGCCCCTTCTGACACTTGCTAAATCCTAGATCACCGGATGTAAGAGAAAGATTGTGCATGGGTCTTTCTGAAATTTGGGCCTGGGTCAGCCAACAAAAAAGCTTGGCTTTTGGTGACGCGCCATCTTGAAACATGTAAACATCGAAATTGTAGAAGCTACAGGATCCGCTTCTTCGCAGCTTGGATGGATTCAGTCATACAAGCTTTCAAACCTGTGTTTGCGCGCCCGACAAGTCTTGCTGACACCATAGGCGTCCCATCTGCAAGAGATTTATTTATGATCAAAAGGTCCCTCATTATATCGTTATATTGACAATTGTAATGATGAAAATAATGAGAACAATTTAATAAAAGTAACAATAATACAAAATATCATCAGCATCATCATCACCACCACCAGCATCATCATCATCATCATCATAATAATCATCATCATCAGCAGCAGCACCATGATAGTCATGATGATCTGCTCAATTCGCACGATGGTATGCCCACCTGGTCTCCGATGCTGGTTGGAGAAATCAATTCGGTGGGCATTGGCATCTCAGTTGGTGAGGTCCTCAATCCGGCATGGGAAGGTCGCAAACGAATACCGGGATACAACAGGAACAAGAAAGAGTATGGGTTTCTTACATGATTAAGTGCGGTGTATACCAAAAAAATGGATTTAAATGGTATATAAGAGTGATATCATGGGGGGCATACCAAAAGAAAGGAAAACATGAACGAACAAGCTTCCTTTTGTTCGTCGTTTCAACCGGCAATTGGACATTGAGTGGTTCGTTGACCCCGACCATTGCGAAAGCGCTGGTTAGCAACCTGGCTAGGCCCCCCCTGGAGAAAATGGAATGTTCAATGCAGACATTGCAAAGTCCATGTAAATCCTTCAAATCTCCTAAATGTTGGTGATATTAAAGATCTAGAAGGGATTACTTTGAGAGAATATGCTTAAACTCACCAAAATGATTCAACATGTTGTAGATCCTACAACTCACCAATATCATGACACAACTCCATGCCGACCTTTGACCTAAAGGTCTGGTAAACCTCAGAGAATGGTAGGTGAAAAGCGATAGATGAGTGAAAACCAGTAGCCACAACAGATCCAAAGGGCTCAAATTAAGCCAAATGCTCCTGGTTCATAGAAGTTAAATCCTGATATCTATTGATCTCTATCATCTACACTTTTTCATCACCTGCTTTCTGTTCTTCAAAAACAAGCTCTTGAGCTCCGCACACAAACGCAGCAGAGGAATACACGGCAGAATCTGGCCTAGGGGCCATCATGGGCCATCGTACGACGAGAAGTTGCTGATTGGGATGATTTGTTCATTTTTTGGGACCATAGCTGGTTGGTGGTTTTAACCATGTTGAAAAATATGAGTTCGTCAATGGGAAGGATGACATCCCATATATTAAATGGAAAATAAAAAAAATGTTTGAAACCACCAACCAGATTGTAATAGATGGACAATGATGCTATGGACAAAAATAATTTGCCAATGACTTATACTTCATAGAGTACTCCAATATATGGACCTTTAATAACAATTCATTCACTGGGACAATAATTTGCTTTGCCATCCACAGAATACTAGGATTACTTGCGAAAGCGATGTGCCAAGTAACCAACCACAAAACGGGGTCAGTAACCACATCATTCCACAAGTGGTATACACACTTTCAGAAACCAAAAGTGGCAGTGGCTTATTACTACATATAAATGATAATGATGTTGTGAATTTCCCAGAATTATCCCATCCCACAATCGTCCTATCATGATCCTATCATTATCCTATCATTATTATCCTATCATATCATATTATCCCAGAATGCTGTCATCGGCCCATCATGATCCTATCATTATTCCATATGATCCCATTGGCCCCTGCACACGTCCCTGAGTTTCCGCACACTGCTGTGGGCGCCTGATTGTCAGAGGCTTGGGGGTTCCAGAGAGTAGCCATGGCCAAGTGGGGGAAAACCAGTGATGTGAACGTTGGTTTATACCCTCTGGTAAACTAACGTAACTGTGGAAAATCACCATTTTTAATGGGAAAATCCACTATAAATGGTCATGTTCAATAGCTATGTTAAATTACAAGAGAAATATATGGTTACATATATATATATAGTTATATATATATAGTTATATATATATATAGTTATATATATATAGTTATATATATAGTTATATATATATAGTTATATATATATATAGTTATATATATATCTCTATATATATATACATAGTTATATATATAGCTATGTATATATATATAGTTTTATGTATATATATATATAATGTATATATATATATGTATAATGTGTGTATATATGTGTATAATGTGTATGTATATATATATATAATGTATATATATAATGTATATTTTTATATAGATGCGTGTGTACACGCACATTGTACAGTACGAGCGCATAATATGTACTTGCGAGAATTTCATATGACACTTCAAGGATCATCCCAGCACCCCACATGTGTTTCCACATGGGGAAATCCCCAAGCGCCTGCAGCACTGGCACCTCGGGTACCTGATGAGCTTCAAACGAAACGGCACTAGATGCTGGTAATGGGTCGCTCAAGATCTAAACAAAGAAGGGTGGGAAACTGTTTAGGGAATTACTTGTTTTTTGGTTGATACAAACAAATATATGAATAAATGGCTCCCCAAGAAAGAAAGCAAATGGTGGCACTCTGAATGATGTCGGGCAGTCCAAACCCCCGAGCACCCACGCCATACCAGTTGCCGTGGGCTGTCGCGTCACAGTCGGGAAGGGAACCTAGCAGACAAGCGGGGTGAAAGTGGGATGTGACCACCAACAGGAAGGCATTTACCACCAAAAACACAACGACATTTACTTTTAGTTTACCTCCAAAACGGAATACATAGCCACCAAAAGCCAAAAGTGGAACTTATGTGGTGATATGACCCCCTTAAACATTGGATAATACTGTGGACATCAAAATGGGGATATGTACTACAATCAAGAACAGGGAGATAGTCAGTAGATATTCATTGGTATTTCATACATATAGTATACATATATATACATATTACCCTCTGGTTATTTAACATAGCCATGGAAAATGGTCCATTTATAGATGGTTTACCTATTAATCGCATGGTGGATCTTTCCATGGCTATGAATGTGAGTCACCAGATGGCATGTACATACATACATTTGTATATATATATATAATATATATAATTATATACCCCGGTATGGACTAGAAAATAGGGGCCCAAAAGGCGGCTCTTTTTCCCTTCCAGCTTTGCAGCTTTGGGCTTCTCTACGAAAGGCAGGACCCGAGAATATGATTAGGGAAACCATCTTCTCTACGAAAGTTATATACATTGCTTCTCCAACCTGAAAGAAACTGATTTGGCAACCCACAACATTGCTTTCCAGAAAAAATGAACATCAACTGGTGCAGCATTGTAGTCCCAAATGTTGTGACATAGCCTGACATAGCCTTTTTTATCACCCACCTCCGTTTCTGATGCTTTTGTAGCCCCATCTTGTCCACCTTGTAGCCAGGGTTAAGTGGTAAGAAACCGGTAGTCATGAGTCATGTTGTTAAACAAGGCCTCAAACAACCGACCATGCCCATCAACTTTCACAACCATTCCCACCGTGGGCTCGTCTCCAATCTCCGTGGGTGAAGGTACACAAGTGGGTACCTGGGCGGGAAATAAAAAACCGGAAATCCATGGGGGTTTGGTCACTGGTCACCTTCAAATATGCTGGGTGTACCCTCTGGTAATGACTAACATAGCTATTGAAAATCACCATTTATTGTGGATTCTCCCATTGAAAATGGTGATTTTCCATAGTTATGTTAGTTTACCAGAGGGTATCTGGGTCTGGGGGGGTCGTCGAAATTTTCCCAGGCTTCTCAGATCCGGCAGGTCCCCAGGGTTCAACCCTGGGTTCCCCAGGGTCCCAGGCCATGTTTGGCGAGGTGGGCTCGGTGCCTGAGGCTGGAAACAGAAATTGGAATCACATGGCGATCAAAACCTATTCCAAGATAATTGAATTATATGAATTATACATCCATAACTACCAGCTATTTTGGGCCCTATATAGAAACCCCAAATCCCAGAATGACAGATCCAAGACAAGTCCACCATAAGACTAAATTCCGCTATTAGGGAGAAGGTAAACGTTTCTAGCCAGAACCAGAAAATTACCATATATCTGTGGCGGCAAGCTGGCAAGCCCCCTGGTTTTCAGCCAAAGCCATGTCATGTTGGAATCCATGGAACGTTCATGTAGGGGCCGGCCCTCTGGAACTTTTGCACTACGGCCGCTCTCATGGATATTGAAATATTGCACAAAGCCACCTGTATCTACTGTTGATTGATAATACACCAAGAGAACGACCACAGGAGTTCTGGCGCGTGTTTCCTACAACACAACCATCTGCAAGTCGATGCCCTCCGGCCTTCTGAGTTTTTTCTGAAAAAAGAGCCATCCGAGCACGGCCACTTACCAACAACGACTCCAGGTCAAAATTAAACCCTCTTCTGATTTGCCGTTTCGAATTCTGAATCGATTGGTTTGAGGCAAGACGTTCTTGAAATCATGGGTTTTGACCATCAAATGTATGGATTTCTTGCCAAAATCCAAAAAAAAATGGGAGATTTTTGTCTGAACCCCTCGTTTTCGCAATCTTCCGAGAGCGCAGACTGCTATCCCGTGGCGGCGCGCTCGAGAATGGCAAGCTTGAGGTCCTCAGTCGCCCCAAAAACAGATCCACATATTTTCCATCTTCTGGGGGTTGCGCCCTAGTGGTAAAAGCCAACAATATCTCTGGAAATGGGGGGAAAAACATGGAAAAACCTTGCCCAACAGTGATGAAAAACCTTGCTGACATCCCCCAAAAAAAATGGGGGTGACCAAGGCGCAATGGGATGACTTCCTCGATCTCCTCGCAGCGGTTCGTCATGGATCCATGGAAGCCCCACCATGGGGTAACCATTTGGGACCTAGTCACGAAGTTATGGTCATCCATGAGTAGGATTTGGGGTACCCCCATGACTGGACGGAAACCTCTATATATATGATATATATGATATATGAATATGGAAATTATGTCTTCCTAGAAAACTGTGAATGTTTACTTGAGTGCATATGAAAAAATGCTTCAACCGATCACATAAATATTAGTCATTGGGGATCATCATCCCAAATACTGTAGTCACGGAAAACATCATGAAATGATTGAAACATGTTGAAATCACCCAAGAGTCATGTACATATCAGGTTGAGTTCTTTTTTTCTGCTGGTATCTCCTGGTGTTTTCTCCCATCGCAGCTCAAGGCCCTCAAAACCCAGAGATGCGGCCCCAGTATTCGCTTCATCAACCAGTAGAAGTTCTGTACATATGTGAACTGCATTGCATCACATGGTCTGAACCTGCAAAAATAGAGTGCCCGGATTCATCACTCCACAAATCTGTCCCAGAAAGTCGAAGTGCCAGGCCACGACTAGCGTGATGTTACAATTTCACATCCTTGCCACATTGGAAACCTGGTGTCATCCCCTTACTGCTTGATTGATATGTGGTACGTGGATTCCAATTCCTATACTGGGTTTCAATCCTCAAAAGAAAACAGCAAAATACATAGATACCAGGTTTAATCATCTTTTTCCTATAGTTTCCCTATCCAAACATATCCAAACTGCCATATTTGGGCATTTTTCTATACCCCCATTCTTCGGCTTGGTCGGACAGCTGCACCCACACACCAGAGGGCCCTTTTGGGTCCCACTGAGCGCCCAAGCTGCAGCTTCTGCTTGCATGGCAGCCTGGATGACACCAGCTGATATAAGGGAAAACTGTAGAAAAAGGCCGCGAACCATCACCAAAAAAAAACTGTTGGTTGCTCCCAACTCCCCACCTGCAACAGCGGGGGAAAAGGACTAGATAAAGAGGTAAAATGACCCATGTTCGTGTGGCTATAACTATAATCTACTTATATATAATGGGTTGGAGCAACCCTGAAAAATGTGGGCTTAACTATCAAAATGAAAGTGGATGAAAATGTTGGTTTCACGCTTTACCATGCAAGACTGGGTTGTTTTGGGCAAATGATGGTCGATTGGAAATAATCATCTGACGTAAGGATTGAAAGCAAACAAGATTTGAAACCACCAACCTGAAAAATCCATAAAATCCTTCATAAACGGTTAACTTCTGGATAAGTTCCGATCACGACAGAGCAACATGATGCTTGGGTTTATCCCGGTTGGCTCCCGTCATCCCAACCATGGTTGTAGCCGGGATTCCCTGTTACAGTATGGACTAGACTAGACTACAATCCTCATGAAAAACATCATGAAATCAGTTCGCATAACTCTACTAACCAGAAAAACCACGATTTCTGGAGGATCTTCCGAACTTCCTTTGTAGACTCCAGTGCCCTTGATGTTGACCTCTGATTAGTAAATAGCCCCCAATAAGCTCAGGTGGTGATCCCCAACAGCAAAGCCATCCTGGAACCGACTGAACCGGAACCAGCCAGGAACCAGTCCGAAGCTGCACCAAAATCTCCAGAACCATCCAGTCCCACAAGGCACAGCAGAAACCATGGCCAACAAATCAGAGTCCCTGCGGAACCACCACCCTGGAGCCTCCAGAAACCACCATGGAACCCGCTCCCGGAACCTCGCCAGACCCTGCACCTGAACCTCCTGAAACGCACCAGCCGCACCGAATCTAGGCCCTAGGCCGAGACCTCTAAGCTAAACGCTGTTGAACAGGGTATTAATCAGAGGTCAACATGAATGTTCGTTTCCTTAAAATCCCCAGCCAAAATCATGGTCGCCTCGTCCAGCAGGATCTCAATCTCTTCGAAGCTGGGCGCTTCTGATGTCGGCCGTGCCTAACGCGGCAGTAGCATGGATAGCCCAACAAATTGTCGAATTTGGGGTGCTCCCATGGTGATGTCCTCCATCTGGGGCTGAAACATCTCTTGAAATGGATAACTTTTTCACTTGAGCTTGGGAATGTTTCGCATTCAACCAGCCAACTGTGCCCGCGAAGACTTTTGAGGTTCCTCTGATGCCACGTATTCCACCATTGAGTTTTGCCAGGAAAGTACTCCTAAGCCATTCCCAGTCCCAGTGGAATCCATTTGAGGTCTAGCAATCATCCCAAAAGCCAGGAAGGTGTTAAAATACACCAATCAATCGCTGTGTTAGTTCAGGGAAAGTCTGGAAAAAAACCATGTGTTCGTTTTAAAAAAAACGCATTAGATCGAACGGGGGTTCCTATAAATTCCGAAGAAACTTGGAACAAGCCGATGAACCAACTGGTATCACAACCCATGGATTGATGTAAGGGAAACTCTACGCAGAGTTAACGCCCCAAAGCCCTTGGGCTTTGAACACTGTGGTTTCGAAAATGTCCTTGAAAACGACCCAGTCACTGTCATTGAGTCATAGTTCTTGGTCTTAGTCCCAAAATTTGGAAGCCAAACTCAACGGATTATGTTGGTACCATCCTCTGTATTACCCATTTTATGGGTGGCATTGAAACCATTTATATGGCTGGTTTGTGACATTGCTAACATCAACAGTAGAATATAAGGGGTCAATATCATAACACCATGGTGTCATAATTACTATCACATGTGTATATATATATACAGCATATATCCTTGTTATAATGTCACATATTTAATAGCATTACTATCACATATATCTAGCTAGATATAAGTATCATTACTTCTAGCATTTCTATCACATGTTGATATATCTAGCATATACTAGCATATAGCATATTATGTGGGCAGAACAATGTCATAAACCACCTATTTGGGAATGGCAAACATACCACCTATAAAAATGGTGATGACTGGGGGATGGTTTGTGACATTGTTTTACCCACATTAATCACCTACAAATGAGGGATTTTAATAAGCCATTCATAAAGCCATTCATAAGCCATCAAGTGATTATTAACTATTCACCACTAGTAATATCATATAATGGCTGGTTGGTGGTCGACCTACCCCTCTGAAACATATGAAAGTCAATTGGGATTATGAAATTCCCATGTAATCCATATATTATGGAAAAAAATCATTCATGTTCCAAACCATCAACCAGATAATAAATTGTTAATGATCAATGATCTTTGCATATAATGATACTTAGCTGGTACCTTCCCAATATTTCCTAATTAAACAGCCTAGGGGTTTATTAATCTAGGGTTGACAGTAATGGGAATGTTCAATCTAAATATCATGGTGTCATAATTTTTTTGGCACCTCCGTGGGCACCGGCAGATCCTCGCTGGGCGATTCCGTGACATCTGCACCTCGAAGCCCAAGCCCACCGAGCGGAAATCCTACCACTGATTGGATGGAAAACCATGGAAAAACGATGGAAAATGCTCGGTGTTCATGGATGAAATGAGGGGAAAATGACGTGGAGTGATTGGATTGATTGGTTTTTGCCATAAAATTGTCCAGGAATAAAGCCTCGGTCGGTTTGTAAGTACCCATCTCGGTGATATTGGTACCAAACTAAATCCTATTGAAGTTGGTATATACTAACCACAACTTCGTTTGCTTCTGATGGCTAATTTATTATATATATATATATGTATAACTGTGTGGTACGTTTATCTGGGCTGAGACCCCTAGGCGCTCTTGGGGAAAAATAGTATCAACCAGACTTTAGACTCTCGCCTCAAGGGATGTTTGCCGTCTAGGGCATTTCATCATGGAGAATCAATCTACCCTCTGGTAAGCTAACGTAGCTATGGAAAGATCCACCATTTTTAATGGGAAAATCCACTATAAATAGCCATTTTCAATAGCTACGTTAAATTACCAGAGGGTACTGGGAAGTGGAGTCAATCTGTATCATCTATACTGACTCACCGATTGCGAAAAATCTTGCCAACTTGGGTTGCAAATCTTTGTGCTAGGCATCTTTTTGGGGGCTGCTATACAACATTTACGAGTCACGTGGAGACACTCTTTTTCTTACATCCACCCTAGGGTCTAAGTCTTAAGTAGCCACACCTTTGGATCATTCAACTGCAATTCCAAAATCTCATTAGAGGATATCCAAGGAATGCTTTCCCGAATCTGAACCATTCGCGGGGTTGAGCCGCAGTAAGGCTAGACGCTCTCGAAGCTCTCCACATCCGTGGCTTCCCTACGAATGGCCAGGTCCCCCCCACTGTCTGATCGATGTGAGGCAGGTTGAGCACTCACGGGAACTGCGAACCTGCGCCACGGCTAGTTCCACTACTCGGAGAAGCAAATGCCCACCAGCATGGAACCCTACATATATATATATACATACATATATATATACATATATATTCACGAATATAATATACACATACAATACGTGTATATATATATCATACATGCTATATGTATACATTTTTATATATATATATACAGTATGTATATCCCAAAGCCTGATACCCCCGTGGCGTTTAAGTTTACACGACATGGCCTGTCATCATCTGCGGGTGATGTCACCGGAGATGTTGGCAATGGGATCTCCTGGGATTTCACCCTCGTTGGTGGTTGACCTACTACCTGAGGTGTTTATTATTTGGGGGGGTTAGTATGGTTAGTATTAGGGGGAAGGGATTATATACCCTCTGGTTATGACTAACAAACATAGCCATGGTATAGATGGCCCATAGAAATAGATGATTTTCCCAGCTAGTAACCTCCATTTATAAGGGATTTTCCATGGCTATGTTAAATAACCAAATGATAACTGGTTGGTAGAGATTTTAATAAGCCATTCATAAAGCCATTCATAAGCCATCAAGTGATTATTAACTATTCACCACTAGTAATATCATATAATGGCTAGAAACATATGAGTGAGTAACAGTTGGGATGATGAAATTCCCAACTGAATAGAAAGTCAATCCAAATTCCATGGTTCCAAACATTTCCAAACCAGAAGTGGATGATGTGGATGTGTCTAAAACTCAAAGACCCCTATAAATTGAGCAAATTGAACGATGATGACAATGATCAATCGATTTGGGGGTACACCATTCGTGCACAAACCACGATATTCCTGGAAATCCAGGAAGGTCACTGATGATTTTTTGGGGAATTCTAGAAGGTTAAATATCCAAAATAGGGGTCACATTTTTTTTCACACTTGGGTATAGACCAAAACCCTGGTGCCCTGCTGTTCGGACCGAAGTAACCGGTTTTTTCATTAATGTTCCACCCATCAACCGATTCCGCAAGTCCCATAATCCATTCCCACATCGAATTTTTGCTCGTTTGGCTCCTGGTCGTCACGGCCATGCCTGGCTAACATCATGTGGGACCCTGAGGGGTACATTGGCGAGAATTGGAAATCCCACCCATCTGGCGGGCAGAAGTGGCCTTTATTACCCAAATATAAATATTATATACATATAAATGTTGACCTTTGATTTTGCGAGAGCTTTTTGGTCTCGTTGTCAGAGGTTGCTGCAATTTGGTGAGACGTTGGGAGCAGGCAAACGTCCTAAGCTTGCAGGGTCATCGTTCTGTACGTGAGGATGCATCCAGAATGAAGGCCCATCTGGGCAAATACAACGTCGCAGTAAGTTCAGGTTTCTGTACGTTGAACAAACATGATCAATCTATGGCCGCTATTTCAAGGCACTTTTACCCTCTGGTAATTTAACATAGCTACAGAAAATCACCATTTTTAAAAGGTAAAATAAATGGGCCATTTTCCATAGCTATGTTAGTTTACCAGAGGGTAATATCTACAACTCCCCTTCGAAGACCTGCTGGAGCAAACCTGTCGAATGACATGAGCTTCAACATCCTCCGATAAAAACCGCAAGTTCAAAATCCATGGCCAAACCCTCGAAACCTACGGTGCCATGCCTATCATGTGGCGACTCCACTGGTGAAGTGGGAGGTGGCACTTCCTGTCGCGGCCATGCAAAAAAAACATCGTTCGGGGGAGTGTCATCCCACCATGCGAGATTCCTCAGAATGGAATGTATAGATACATATGATACATATGTATCTATGTACATACATATACATACATAGACCATCCCCTTAATATAGATACGTGTATTTGTACGTGCCCTAGTCCAAACATGCTATATGTGGTATGGTCATCCATCCCTCAATTCAATGGGAATCCTTTTGATAAGTATATATATATATATAAATCCCTATTTACGTATTACTTTGCCATCTCCCAATATGGGCAACTTACCAAAGTTTTTACCACGGCACACATATATGTATAAATACATATTATATATGATATGATATACAATATATATATATATAATTTTATATACGTATATGCCATTATATACAATATTGTATGATATGTATACATAAAGCCCCATTCAGACCCGGGCACATCTTTTTGGCCTTGGCCTTTTAGAAGCTTTTTGGGACCGGATCCATGTCCCGAGCTTTTGGCCGTCAAAGAATTCAGGAGCTGATGCCCAAAAAAATTGAAAATGATGTTTTTTTTGGATGAACGAAACTATGGTACAAGCTATCTTGATGTTCACCAAGGTACTATGGCAACTATGGTTGGGATCGAGACCAGAAACCTGTCTCAACGATTGCATCCAAGGGACATCCTCTCCTACCGGCGATGCTTGCCTGTGGCGACGGGACGGGACCGGGAGACCGGGAGACCGGGACTGGAGCCTCGGGATGTCAGGTCCTCAGGTCCTCGCAACTCGGTGATTCGGTGATTCGGTGATTTGGTCTTGTCATGGCGGATTGTTATCGGTTCCAAAAAAGCTTACTGTTGGCACCTGATTAGGATGGTACCGATGGTACCCTATTGCGGCAAATTGTTTCTTCCTTATTCAGTTCCATGATGTTTGGGGGCCTCTATTGTGATGATTATCACCGCCAGGCCAGCCAGGTCTGTTTCAGGGAGTTCTTGCACTCATGCCGTGGTGAAAAAAATTCTCTGACAAAACTGGCCCATACTTTGACTCTTTCCAGGCTGAAAACACTGGCAACATCTGGGCAGTGCCACCTGCCCTCATAGCCATCATCTGAAGGTGCAGGGGAGGTGGGCAACGGTACTTCCTAGCGCCGATGTTTGCAGCTGGATGTGGAAGTTCTTAGACTGCCAGAATGATGACAAGCATGGCACCATGGGCAATTTGCCACATTTTACTAACCTGAAAATCATCCATTTTGGGAGTGATATTCCCTACTGTGCCAAGGTATCAACTGGACAAGGTTGATAAGGTGTAGAGGCTGGAGCCCTGTTGGATAATACATGGCTCTGAAAATGGGAGGCCAAAATTCAGTGCTGAATTAGAAAATGTCCCCATGAAATAGTAATTCTTGCGCCTGTATACCCCATGTTTGAATATGTTTGGTTGAACCCAACATGAAAGTATCGCCAGCGCAACGCGGTTTGAGACTTGATTCATCTGCCTCCATGTCCCCCTTCACCCCGCCAAGACAGTCGCGTCCTCGTGTCCCATCACCCTGAGACGCAGCGGTCGTTTGGGCCGTTTGGACCCAGGTGATTCTCTAGCTGGAACGGAATCGACAACCTTTCGGGGGCATTCCTTGGTCCAGTATGTGGGTAGCCCTGGATTAGATGTTGTCAGATACTAGAGGTCAACCAAAGTCCGTGGTTCAAAAGGGCCATAGCAATATCCCAAATATTCCAAACTATATCGTTCATCATTTTTGTTTAACTTCGATCCCAATTATTGTTGTTTCAACCACAATTTTTCCCCGTCATGAAACCCATATGAAACCCGTTCCCCTTTTGGGTTAGACAATACTCTTTGTTTGTTCCCCCCTTTTTTGCTGATGAATATCCCCAAGTTCATTGGTTACACGGCTATACCCTCACATTGTCGTTTCTGTTGGTAATCCTTAGTTTATACATGCCAATGCAGTTGTTTATGAATCCTTCTGAATTCTAGTAATGTGGGTAAAACAATGCCATAAACCATCCCCCAGTCATCACCATTTTTATAGGTATGTAACGGTATGTATAAACCATTCCCAGTCATGGGTAGTTTATGGCATTGTTTTACCCATTTTACCTACATTGCTGACTAAATAATGGATTTGAATGGGATAATTCCTCCATTTATAGTGTATGTTCCCATATTTTCCCATCTGAAAATCGCTGAAACTTGCGGCCAGCTATGGATTCCAGCGAGGTTTCTAAGGTCTCAACCCCTCTGGACTTGCCACAGGTGAAGTAGGGACAGGTACGTCGTCCTGAGGCGCCAATTCTTAAAATAAATCACACATACCTTCTGGTGATGACTAACATAGCTGCATAGCTCTTGAAAATTGTGATTTATAGTTGATTTAAATCTTTAAAAATGGTGATTTTCCAGTTCGCTATGTTCGCTTACCAGACGGAAACCAACAAAAATAAGATAGTAACAGCAACACTGACGACCATGACCAAAAGATTGGTTGCTGGTCTATGGGCCAAACCAATTTAGGTATGGATCACAATTTCCCAGCAGCCCACATAAAGTCAATGTTGTGGTAGTTGTAAACCATTCCATGTTTGGAGTAGCATGACCCCCAAACAAATAGACATGTCTTTTTTTGGCGATGGCCATCGATTGCTCTCCTCATGGTGGTCTCTCCTGGTCCTGGCAAACAACTGGGCTTGCGAAACGGGGATCAAATGCAGTTGCGACCACCATCTGTGGCTGGCATAGATATGCATGGATCCGGATATGTTGAAATTTGACAGTTGCAGTCTGAAATTTCCCGGTTGTACTTTGAAATTGGGTTTTGAAACTCGCGGGTTACAGTTTGAAACCTTGAGAGTTGTATTGTGAAACTGATATTGTGAAACTGTGAAGAAGGTATTTCAAAATTGCTCAGCGTAGCAATCGACGGCGTGCACAATCGGTAGCTCTCTGGCGGCCGCGGGGGCAGCCCGCAACTCAATGCTACCACATACCAACGCATGACATAACCACCGCATACCAACGCTACAGGGTTATGAAAGCTAAAAATGGCTCATGGGGGATGGAAATGGAAGACTAAACCAAATATAATGTGGTTTTCACAGACTCCCATACATGTCTATGTATGATTTGGATGTCGTTTCAGATGTCGTTCCAGATGTCGTTCCCCACCTAAATGGACTACCCTCAAAACAGTTTAAGGCCAGAATTAGGTGCGGCGGTGCGGCGAATTATGGACCAAGGATCACCGAATACATAGCTGAGTATTACGGGGTTTTTAATACAGCTCACATGAACGTTAGTGCGCCGCCCCACCTCCCACCAACCCCACCCCGGCCCACGTGCGAATCCCCCCGGTTGGGACAGTTGTGCAAGATTCGTTTCCAAATCCGATGAGCTGCAAGAGAACAGTTGCGCAAGAATAGTTGCCAAATATATGCGCAAACTGAGTCGCACAATCCAGAGGAAATTCGAAATGAGCACTGGTGTTGCGTGCTTAGGTTTCATACACTAACTTAAGGATACTTAAGGTACTTATTAGCAGTGTATACGCAGGCCCACGCCAAGTGGAAGGAATTCAACAAATGCCTACGCGAAGAGCCCAGGACGCCTACGCAACACTCCAGAACGCACGTGGTCAGCCTACAGATATCTACTTCGGAATTTGATCTACAAAATCTGGCAGTTTGTCAAGTAGCTTCAT
The DNA here is from genome assembly GCA_947184155.2 of Cladocopium goreaui. Classification (NCBI taxonomy): domain Eukaryota; class Dinophyceae; order Suessiales; family Symbiodiniaceae; genus Cladocopium; species Cladocopium goreaui. The sequence continues at coordinate 27,398 of CAMXCT020003871.1, forward strand.
GAAACAGGACCCTCAGGGCGTCCTGGGTGTAGAAGGCGCTGGCGAGGTTGGCGCCTCCTGCGAGTTCACTTTGGAAAAGGACCCAGTGATGGGAAAATATAGGAAAATTCATGGTAAAATATAGGAAGTCCATTGGGAAATATCCGAAAACCAAGGGAATATCGTTTTTTTTTGAGAAATATCAAATTTTGATCGAGGGATTTTCCACTGCCAAATGAGATTGCCAAATGGCAAATTCACTTCCAGATTCAGTTGAGTATGGCAGTCTACGATCCTTGGAACTCAAAAAACGAAAACACGACTAAATTGGATGTTCGTTCCAGCCGTTGGCTCGAGGCAAATTTGCACGTGAGTCGCTTCAGCCCTTCCATGTAGTTTTAGTCGATTTGCATCTTTCTTGCCAAGCTGGGTGGAAAAGTGAGAAACCTTTGAGAATAGAAATACGGTGTTGTTTTTTCCCCATGCTTGTTAGTTAGATCCAGTTTTGCTGGTAAAATCCAGCATTTTGCCAATGGAGCCTTCCTGGTGTATCGTTGTTGGCACCGTTGATGAAGTGTCGTTGAACACCCACCCTGAATGAACACAATGAATACCCTCCGGTACTCAAACGTGGCAATTTTCGAAATCCACTCGAAAATCTCGAAATGGGGCTTTCAATGGGAAAATCACCTATAAAACCTATTGATTTTGATGAAATGGGGGGTTCAATGGTAATTTATAGGTTTCTATGGAAAATCACCTATAAATTACCATTCAAACCTCGGAAAAGGTATTTTCCATTGCCTCTGTTGGTTACCCCCGGCATACCGACCCATCCCGAGGCGTCCTGTGAAGCTTCACCTCTGGCCCTGCGGGAAAAGGCGACCAAGTGTGCATAATCATGGTAGTATTACCCACAGACGCCATGTGTTGCCCAGACATCAACATTGAGAATGTCGTGCTGTCGAATAATAGGAGAGATTGCAGAAAATATTGCGTATATGCCATGTTTTCCAGTTTAGGATTCAAAGTTTTCAGAGCCTAGGTTTTAGGGTTTAGGGTTTTAGGGTTTTAGGGTTTGGGGTTTTAGGGTTTAGGCTGGTTTAGGGTTTTAGGGTTTTAGGGTTTAGGGTTCGTTGTCTGGGAAATCTCAAAACACTGGCCCTGCACAGGTGTTTGAGCATGTTGAAGGATAATGTTTAAACATGTTTAAACGCGATTTGAACGTTCCGGGCAACACACAGCGCCTGGCCGTAATATTAGTAATATTATGTACAATAGATGGAAAGGAACATAGATAAAGGATGGATAATCATAATCTTGAGAAAGATGGAAAGGATCATAGATAATGATGGTGATAGTGACAATGCTAGTATCATGTACAATACGGTTTTGTTCAAGGGTAAAAGATGAAAGGAACAAAAACTAATGAATTTACTTAGGATAAGAACAAAAAGATGAGAATCATAATAATAGGAATAATGCCATTTCATGATTATGATTACACTAAATCATACTCAGGACAGTCTAATAGTCTAATAGTCATGATAAGCAACTCCGGAGCTTCAGGATGGGTGGAGATCTCACCTGTCATGGCACTGTATCGACTCCAAACATCACTTGGTGGTTCCTCCCAATGGTTGGTGTTGTAAGGTGAAGATGTCCAAAGTCGCATGAAAATGGGACGAGCAGTTTGGGACTGGCTAAGTATGGTGACTGTCTACTAGCAATCTACTCTCTGGTAAACAAACTTGGCAATGAGCAGCGTGACTCCGTCCTTATAACAATATATAAGGAGATGATGTATACGTATACGGGAGTGTTGCTGGTGGCAAATACCCGAGAATGGGGTTGTTGTTTCGGATTCCAAGGGCCTCAACAAATTCTGACCCATCTCCTGGCCTTCATCATGTCCAGTACTACTGATAAGAGTAGTTCAAACGCCATACAGTGTATATTCATGACTTAATTCTTGTTGGTAAAGCTACTTACTCATGAGACTCTTGTATGAAACAAAGGAAAACCCCATCTTTATTGGTGATCTGCCCATTTTCTGTGAGTACAGAACTAGCCAGTGTGTGCAAGCTGGTCCATGGAACAATGACGAATCGAATCGCCAGTTTTTCCACACTCCAAAACCTCCAAAAAAAGTGGCAGAAAAATGGGAAACCTGAGAATTATGGCAGGAAATGGTGGGTAAACATCATTTGAAGGCTTCTCCTTTCATCTATTTGGGGGGAAAATAGATGTTTTCACATTTCAATCCAGGAAATTCAACTGTAAAATGTCACATCCAGGAAAATGGGTGTTTCATCCCAAAAAGATAGGCACGGATTTCAAGGAAATTCACATCCAAACCGTCTCTATCTTTCTGGGGTTGCCATGGGCCCGCCTTCGTCTCCCACTGAGGTCGCTCAAAACCTCCTCTGTAGGGACCGGCACCTGTGCCACAGGTGGGTTTTTTGGACTGACCCCGACCAGCATCAAACACCTCCAACCTTTTACTAGGCAATATATATATATATATTATGTAGTATAACATCAGAATATATATATATATATATAAAATATATATATATATATTAAATATATATATATATATTAAATATATATATATATATTAAATATATATATATTAAATATATATATATATTAAATATATAATTATATTGTGAAATCAACACTGCCGATTCGCAATGCACATCATCTTCATTTCACTTGAGATCCAAAGAGTAAGGGTTGCAGCTTTTCGTTCTCTTGCAGCTGGGTGGCTCTGTGAGCCCGTAGTGGAGGGTGAGGATAGCTTGTGCCTGGTTCCTTACCTTCGGTGCTTGGTAAGGCGTTACGATCGTGGCCGATTGGACGTTGTGCAATCAACTGGAGGAAAAGAACAACATAGCGCTGCCGTGCAGCTTGGGAAGGGTGTCAGGGACACCATTCAGGTGTTTCAGGGTCCGTTGCCAGTTCTAAACTGGTAGCGGAGCCCGGCGACATGTCAGGGACCGCTAGTGAAGCAGCCAGCGACACTGGGCAGGTGCCAAACCAGTTGGCAATCCTTGTGCCAACTTTCGACCCGTCGGTCGACAATGTGGAGATATGGACCAACAAGGTGGAACTGCTTTTACTGACGTGGCCATCCAACAAGATCTTAGAGCTAGCAACACGCTTAGTCCTGGGGTGCAAAGGAACAGCCTTTCAGAAATTGCAGTTACATAGGAGTGAAGTCCTAGTCAATGACGCCAAGGGAATTCAAAAGATCGTCGAATTAGTCGGCGGCAAATGGGGTGCAGTGCCGTTGGGGAAGAAGTTTGACATAGTGGAGAAGGCACTGTATCGTGGATCACAGAAGTCTGATGAATCTAGCGACTCATATCTGTCTCGAAATGATGTGATTTGGACTGAATTGATTAGCAAAAAGATTGACTTATCAGAGATCCAAGCCTATATCCTCCTTCGTGGAAGTCGCCCGAGCAGCGATGACAAGAAGCGTGTCCTCGTAGATTCAGGTGCAGAAAAGGGGGGTACATTGAATGTCAAGAATGTGGAAGCCGCAGTGAGGATGATCGGTTCAGGGTTCTTCCAAGACATGATTGGAAACAAACGTGACAAGGGTCTCAAAACATATGACCATACAGCTTTCACCATGGAGGACACCAATGAGAACAACTGGGAGACCGATGGTGAGGTCTTCTGGACAGAGGAAGCTTCTTTAGATGAAGGCACCTTAGAAGCGATGGCCGCCGATGATGATGAAGATGCAGCACTAGTACTACAGTTTGAAGATGCAGTATCAGAGATGGTTCAGAACGATACTGAGCTGTGTGCATACTATTCATCATACCAAGATGCCAGAAAACGTTTGTCGGAAAAGGTCAGGTTTCGAGGCTTCTGGAGTGTGAAAAAGGGCGAGAAGGGTTTTGGAAAGAAAGGAAAAGTGAAAGGAAAAGGGAAGTCGTCCCTTGCCAATCGGATCGCCAATTCATACTGCAGACTGTGCCTCAAGAAGGGGCATTGGAAGAATGAGTGTCCATCACGAGGCCAAGGTGGTGGATCAGTGTCAGCCGCCTCAACCGTGCCGACATCGTTTGTGACCGCAGTGGAAGTGTCTCCAGAGATCGTGTCCTTGCCAGTGGTCGAGGACCATGATGCATCAAAACACATGGTAGATTGTTTTGTTTCTCAGGTTCACCAGGTGTTTGGTCATATTCCAGGAAAGAAGCAACTCATGTCACGTCATGCCACCAGGAAGATGCCGCGTTCTAGCCCTGTGACAAGCCAAGTGCCCAGTGTGAGCGAAGCCTTAGCCGGGTTGCATGTGCGGAGACAACAAGTCTCTGAGCCCAATCCTTTGGTCAGCCTGGACCACTGCCCCAGCCTGTTCGCATCCGTTGGATCCGTAGGAGTGGTAGACTTAGGAGCTTCACAAACAGTAATTGGCAGCCAACAGGTACCAGAACTCCTTGCTCAATTGCCAGACGGAGTCCGACAGGGTGTGAAGCGAAAGCCGTGCCATTTGATTTTTCGATTTGGAAATCATCAAACGCTCGTCAGTAGGCAAGCCCTTTTGATGCCTCTGGGATCTCAATATTTCCAGATAGCAATTGTGGATGGTCGAACACCTTTTTTGATTTCCAGCACTTTTCTCAAAGGGATTCAGGCTGTGATTGACACTGATACTGATGTTTTGTGGAGTAAGAAACTGAACAGAGAACTGAAGATAACTCGAACAGCGAAAAACTTACTTCTCATGGATATCAATCAGTTGTGGGAGAGCCCGGAGAATTCCGCACAGTTCAGTCTGATGGCTGAAGAACCAACATGCCTGCAGTCCGATGCCTTGAAAACTTGTGACAGCCGTCACCATGCCGAAGCCAGCCATGTAGGAAGTCAACAGGCGACAGGTATCAGGTCCAATGTCAATCATGAAGAACCAGGTCATGTGAACATGTCACACCATGAACCACATGACGCAGGAGATTCTGAGGCACTCATGTCCAGTTGTCGGAAAGAATCAAAAGACAGCCTCAGTGAGATTCCCGGTTCAAGCTCAACAGACGCTCCTGTCTCAACTTGCCGTGACTGCAGATCCCGTCATGCCGAAGTCGCTGACCGAGAAACTGCAGGCCCGTCGAACCAAGACAGAGATCGATCAGACAGCAGACCAGCTCGAGGAAATCAAGAAGATGTCCCTTCCCCAGCTGGAAAAGGAAACAATCCAATTTGGAAAGGCCAAATTGGGCCAGAAGTTCACGGAGGCATACTCCGACCACAAGTGGACGGAATGGTTTGTGACGCAGTACGAGAAGAGCGACAAAGTGGCCCACCAGAAATTCATCAGCTATGTGGAGAAACGCTTGGACCACGAGATCGAGACAAGTCCCAACAATGTGAAGAACTTCAAGAAGGCAAACAAACCAGTGTCTTCGGAAGCATCGTGGTGTCCAGTGAAAGGGGAAGATCTTCAGAGCGACGACAGTGCAGAAGACATGAGCCAGAAGATCAGCACCAATATGAAAATGAGTGTGATGGAGGACCAAGTTGGAGCTCTGATGGAAGAGAACAAGATGATTCACAATCGCATGGGCAACATCGAGGGAGTTCTGAACGAGCTGATCGAGCATGTGAAAGCCCTCAAGCCGGGATCGTAGAGAGCCAATGTTTTGGGGTTCACAGCAGTATTCATGATGTTGATAATGACTATTATTTTTCCAGTCCTCATGGAGAAGTGAATAGGTCTTTCAAGAATCAGGTTCAGAAGCTTGTCAAACAGTTCTCCGCCGAATTGCAATCTGTGAAGCCACCCCGATTTCATCAGCGTCGGCTCGACCTTTTGGAAGTCATGTGTCATGACCAGAGTGAGCTCACAAAGCAGGCTCAGATGATCGGTGGACATGCTCAGAGGTTTGGACTAGCTCAAGGGGATCTACAAACAACTCAAGGAAGAATGCAGTTGTTTACACAATTGATTTCCAGGCGTCCGAAACATGTGTGGTATAGTCCTGTTTGCAAACCATGGTGCAAGTGGAATCAATACAACGAACAGAAATCAATTGACCTTCAAATCAAAATTTTTGAGTCACGTCAGGAACACCTTTGGCAAATTGCACTGGGAATTGTGTTGTATCGTCATCAAGTTCAGCGTGGAGATCATTTTGATTTGGAACAGCCCGATGGATCACTCATGAAACAGGTTCCGGGTATGCAGGAGGTTGTGGGTCACTCCCACCAATGCCGTTTTGACATGTGTGAAGTAGGCAACTTGAGAGATCCTGTGAGCGGTCAAGCCTTGCGAAAGCGAATGGAAGTCCTGTCCACCTCTGATGACTTGCATCGATGCCTGCACCGGCGTTTCTGTTCCGGAAGCCACCAGCATCAACCGATTGCTGGTCAAACAATGGTTGGCCAAACCCGCATGTCCCTCACAGAGTTCACTGAAGCATATCCCAAAAAGTTTGCACGTCAAGTTGCCCGCATCATATGCCATGACCAATCACATCCTACCCTTGTAGGAGAACTTGCCACTGCTGAGAACCAGGAAAGTGAACACCCCACCAAGAAGCGTAGGTTAGGCCAGAAAATGAGTGCTGCAACCATTGCCCAACGCTTCCAGAGCATCAATTGGCAGACAGTGCTGAAACTCGCCGATTCCGTAGCGCCCCGAGTTGGCACCATGGTCATGGAGAATGGACCACTAGTTGATCAAGTGAAGGCCATGTGCCCAAATCACACGGTTAAACATGTCGTTTTATGCCGAGGCACAGACCGATATGTGGGGCAAAATAAAACCATGTTTCCAGGTGAAGCACCACTACGTCGAATGGTTTGCATCCGACGAAGAGTAGGGGGCATCTATGTTGATGAAGAATGGGAGCCATGGGAAAGACTCACATACAAAGGACTTCGACGCAAGTCCACTGCAGCTCGGGTCAGCCTGACGGTTTTTGCTCAGGCCAAAATACCTGATGCGATGCCAGATGCCTCTTCTGCCGATGCTCCAATCTCTGCCGGTAGAGTTCATGGAATGGACATGCCAGATGATCAAGCCAGCAAGAGACACCGAGCGGATGTCCCTGAAGTTCAACAACAAAGTCACCATAACATAACCGATAACCATAACCTCCACAACCATAACTCCAATAATCTTCAGACTCCTACACATGACATGACAATTCCAAACCTTCCTGAACCAATGAAGTTGCAAGCTCAGACCGGTGAGGAATCCTCCTCACAGAACAGTGAATCCAGTGCCATCAAGACCACAGGGGAGGATAGAACCATGATAGATTTGGTTTCAAATACACATGGGCCCAAATTTCTTGCACTCAGTTCAAGCGATCAAGCATGGTTGTTGAAGATTCATAGAAATCTCGGACATCCCGGAAGTCCAAAGCTGGTTGATTTTTGCAGGCAGTTGAAATGCCCTGAACATATCCTCCAGGCAATCCCAGATTTACAGTGTTCCACGTGCAAAGAATTGCAGATGCCCAAAGCTGCGAGACCAGGGGCAATCCATGAGCATGGTGATTTTGGTGATGTGATTTCAATGGATGGTATCACCTGGACGAATCAGAAGAGAGATCAATTTCATTTTTACCACTTTATTGACCAGAGTACGTTATATCACACTGCCATATGCTCTGCGTCCCGAACGTCTCAACAGGCAACTCAAGCTCTGTTGCAGGGATGGGTTCAATGGGCGGGGGCTCCAAAGCTCTTGGTCATGGATGCCGCAACTGAATTCAACTCTGAGGAATTTGGACAGTTTTTGCAGAGATTTGGAGTCAAGGGCAAAACATGCGCAACAGAAGGTCACTGGCAAAATTCCAGAGTAGAGAGACACGGAGGGATCCTACAAATGATGCTCAATAAGATGGACCATGAAGAAGGGATTTGCAACTATAACCAACTTGCCATAGCCTTAGCACATGCCACCACCACCAAAAATCAATGGAGTAAGTACCGGGGCTATCCACCTGAGATGTTGGTATTTGGAAAAGGATCCAAGATGGTCGGCTCAGTAGTCAGCGATGAAGAAACGGCATCCCACCATGCCGCACTGAGTCCAACAGCAGAAGGTGTCAAGTTCCGTGAAGAACTTGCCGCCCGTGATCGGGCACGCCGAGCCTTTGTTGCCATTGACAATGACCAAGTCTTGCGACGTGCATTGACCAGTCGTAGTCGTCCCACCAGAGGACAATATAGCCCTGGGGATTGGGTGATGCTCTGGAAACGCCGAGGAGAAGCAGAAGGCCATTGGGAGGGTCCCATGCAGGTAATTATACAAGAAGCAAACAGAGTTGTTTGGGTCACCAAGGGCACCAAACTATACCGTGCGGCACCAGAGCACATCAGACCACTCTCTGCAGTAGAGGAATGGCACCATGGACAGCCAGGGTCCACTGATGCAGCCGAGCCAAGTTCCATTGTTCCACATCATGGGGGCACACAATTCCACAACATGCCAACGGTCAATTCCAATGATCCAAATTCAGAAAATCAAGTTACCATACCGAATAATAATCCTTCACCAGAGCAACCAAATAACCATCATAATCTGAATAACTCCAGGGATAATGGGGATAGTGAGTATGAACCTGAATCAGCACCATCAGCACCGGCATCCACAAGACATGCCAGTGAGAGACCTTCAGAACCAAAGGATTCCCAAGAAAACTCACCGTGGACTGAAGAGGCCATTAATGCACCAGTAGAAGTTCCAGTGCCCGAAGCTGATGACTTGTTCATGGAACATGAAGACTGCTTTACTCTTGTCGATGACATGGCATGGAAATTCGAAGTCAACATCTCACAATGCGATGTTGACCGCTGGCGTCAAGAGAGTGACCCTCATGAGATGAGTTTTTTGGTGTCTGCTGCGAAGAGACAACGTAGCGAAGTGAAAATGTCTCAGTTGTCATCAGCCGAGAAGGAGTTGTTTCAACAAGCCAAACAAAAGGAAATCGAAAGCTGGTTGTCAACCGAAACAGTAGCCAAAGTTCTTCGCCACCAGATTCCAGAAGAAAACATCTTGCGATGCCGCTGGATCTTGACATGGAAGCCGGTAGATGATGCCAAAGCCGATCAGCCGAAACATGTTCCCAAAGCCCGATTAGTTGTCTTAGGATACGAAGACCCATTAGTGCATGAGATTCCTCGAGACAGTCCGACCATGTCAAAGCTGTCACGAATGCTCATTCTTCAACTTGCTGCTTCAAAGGGATGGGATATCGAATCTTTTGATATTAAGACGGCTTTTTTGAGGGGACAAGAACAAGGAGATCGAATACTTGGCATTGAACCCACAGCTGAACTTCGAGAAAAGATGAAAATGAGACCCAATGAAGTTCTCAGACTGTTGAAAGGAGCCTATGGAAGAGTGGATGCACCCTACCTCTGGTTCATGGAACTCAAGCGTGGGCTGGAATCACTGGGGTTCACACCAAGTCCATTTGATCCGTGCGCGTTCATTTTGGAACATCCAAAGTCTGGCATGACCGAGGGCATTGTTGGGGTCCATGTTGACGATGGATTGTGTTGTGGGTCAGAGTTTTTTCAAAGGCGATTGCAAGCTCTAGCCGATATGTTTCCATTTGGATCACACAAGAAAAGAAATTTCACCTTCACTGGACTCAGAATTGAACAACGACCTGACAATTCAATACACATCAACCAGACACAATACATCAATGACATACAACCAATTTCAATTCCACGAACCCGCAGAGTGCATCCTGATGAGCCAGTCACAGATGACGAACGACAGTCCTTACGAGGTTTGATTGGTTCGCTCCAATACGCTGCTGTGAATTCAAGACCGGACTTGTGCAGTAGACTTGGGTACCTTCAATCACATATCAATAAAGCCAAAGTATCCACTTTAACTGAGGCCAATAAAACACTCCATGAAGCCAAAGTTCATTCCAATGTCACTATCAAAATACAACCCATCAAGACCGAGGATCTCAGATTTGCTGCGTTCTCAGATGCATCATTCGCATCAGAGAAAGTTCAGGATTCACATCAAGGCATGGTGATCATGGCGTGCCATCGGCTGTTAGGACAGAACAGAACCAGCATTGTCAACCCTATGTTGTGGCATTCTAAGAAAATCCAGAAGGTAGCTGTCAGCACATTGTCCGCAGAAGCAATGGCACTGGCAGGAGCAGTTGACATGCTTTCCTGGGTCAGACTATACTGGGGATGGATTCTTGACACCAAATTGCCATGGAAACAAGCTGATAAGACCTTGTTGCAGTTGCCACCAGCGTTTGCAGCCATACCACCCATGGAAGACACCGAATCACCAACACCACCAGATCAAGTTCAAACACTCCTCAAGAAATTACCCAAATCTAACAGTGGAATAATAACTACTGACTGTAAATCCCTCTACGACCTGATAAGTAGGACAGCTCCACCAAGTTGCCAAGAGTTTCGTACGTTGTTACAAGCAAAGCTTATCAAAGAACACCTTCAGAATGGGATACAGATCAGGTGGGTGCCTTCCGGAGCCCAAGTGGCTGATAGCCTCACCAAAGTGATGGACAATTACATGCTCAGGGAGTGCCTCCAGCTTGGAAAATACTGTTTACATGATGAAAGTGAAATCCTCAAAGCCCGATCCGACTCTCGATCTAGGTTACAATGGCTGAGACAAAGCGCCACCACATATAGGGAGTGATGAGAGGAAAAGCCAAGTCGTCCTAGTTTCATCCAGGGAAGTATGTGCATGCTGAGTAACATCCATTCATTGCGAATCTTTTGAAGTTGTGGGAATGTGAAATCAACACTGCCGATTCGCAATGCACATCATCTTCATTTCACTTGAGATCCAAAGAGTAAGGGTTACAGCTTATCATTCTCTTGCAGCTGGGTGGCTCTGTGAGCCCGTAGTGGAGGGTGAGGATAGCTTGTGCCTGGTTCCTTACCTTCGGTGCTTGGTAAGGCGTTACGATCGTGGCCGATTGGACGTTGTGCAATCAACTGGAGGAAAAGAACAACATAGCGCTGCCGTGCAGCTTGGGAAGGGTGTCAGGGACACCATTCAGGTGTTTCAGGGTCCGTTACCAGTTCTAAAATATATATGTGTATATATATATATGTATATTTGTTTTGACAAATCTGATTTAGAATTCAAGCCCGTGTTGGGGTGGTTCTACCGTCATGATAATGGGGGCCGCGCAGTGTGCCAATTTTTGCCATCAAGTGGATCATGACAACTCGGAACTTCCCTGGCAACATCCTGGCGACTTGGGGATTTTTTCTATATGATTCATCAGACAACGGGGATGCACATCGGTCTGTCTTCAAATTCAGGATACCCCCCCAAAATTGCCATGTTCAATGGAAAAGTCTGGAATCCACTTCATTAAATTTGGTTGGGTATCTTTTCCACACCAATTCCCGAAGAACTCCCTGCATTTCCACAGCATTTCGGGCACCTGTTCGTCATCATCTCTCCTTCTGCTGGAGACAGTGGCCATGAGTGAGGAAGGCACCTGCTGAGAGTTACCCTCTCAAGATGGCTGCCTGGATTTTTGTCCAGTTCTTTTTCATGTTTTTCCCATTTATTATCATTTAAAATTATGTGTGTGTGTGTATATATAGTGATGGGATACCCCAAGTCACCATGGGTTTCAATACTAAATGATCTAATTTTGGATGGTTTGGGCCAGGGGTACACCTATTTGAGGAAACAGCCATATATACATATATACATATATACATATATATATATTATATATATATAGAATAGATATGGTTATCCCAATTTAAAATGGTTGTCCCAATTGAAAATGGTTGTCCCAATTAAAAATGGTTGTCCCAACTGAAAATGGTGGTTTTCTGCCAAAGTTCTGCTTAATTAGCAGAGACTGGAACATAGTCAAACCAAGGAAACTGGGGCTTGAAAGTTTAAGGCCTTAAAACTTAAAGCGTCTTGCCCACGACACTAGCATATGAACAAATAGAAACTGGGATAACCAGTTGGTGGATAACCATGACTATACCCATTTACAACTGAGATAAAACTGCGGAAATGGGGAGCCAATCCCCCAGGATGGTGGATCCTCACATTCCATGGCCTCCTCCGTAGGTGGCCGAATGCTGACGCTGGGAATGGAGACGGTGGCTCCGGGTCCTGTGCCAACTTGGACCAGTTGGGCTTGGAATCTCTAAAATTCCATGGGCTGTTGACGAAAGTTTCGGGAACGTACTCATGTGTTCCATAATAACTGTGGTTCGGCAAACAAAAAAACTCGGGTGACAAAAAAGTGAGCGTCATCCTCTTTTCAGGGTCGTTGTACAATTGTTGTGGCCTCTGGTTTGTTCCATAATTGTGGTTTCACCCATATTTCTCATATATTTGCATCCTGTTCAAGAATTGCGTGTTCTAATACTTATTCTTGCGGGGGGGGGGACCGCAAGAAAACCTACTGTAAGAAAACCTACGGTAATGAACATGACAGACAATTTAAGCATAGAACAGGTCAAAAGTTAGACGCAAAATATCAAAGGATGACGAAAGTATGGTTAACCAGCCGTACTCCATGTCATTTTTTTTTAGTTCTATAAATCTGTCGACGGCTGTAAACATCAAGAACATAGGTTTAACCAGCGGAAAAACATTGGTTTAACCATCAAAAACAGAGGTTGAACAAGATTCAGTACTTAAATGCTTTCTTGTTATGAACTGGGAGTTTATTGAACTGTTGACATTACAGGTCTTGAATTTGCCCAGTTTTGCGGATAGGAAAATATCAGGACCCTAGCTGACTCGCATTATGAACCCTCTGATAGGGGCAATCCCAAAATGTCCAAAGGGAAAGCTTCTGCATTTGCGTGCGAATCTTTATAAATTTTGCAGTACCATGTCAAATTGTCCAAGTGTAGCTCAGCAAAACATGTGGAGGCTTTCTGCGTCACCGGTGACATGGTTCTGTTCAGAGGTCATGGTAGCCCCACCTCGAGGGGTCTCTGCCTGGGTTTCGCCAAATGGAGTGGGCAGTGAACTGCAAGGGCTTTGGAGAACTGTAATATATGGTATAGAAATGGTACATAGATATACATAGATGATGGTATATAAATGGGAACTTGACCATCTTTGGGATTCAATTGCAACCTCAAACATGGACGGCAATATGCCCAGCCATGTGGATTTCGCCCCCCTTTCGGACTGGTCGATTCCGCAAAAGGAGGGAAGCAAATCTTCCAAATCGAAATTGCCACTATGAGCCAAAAAACGATTTAAAGTGGATTTCCCTACGTTGCTTCAAGTGAATTTACATGTCAAGGGGAAGCAATTTGGTGTGGTAACCCCTGGCCCATATCCAGGTTCATGTTCACATGAATTTTGAGGTACCGTCTGCTGATGGAAAGCCTCAAGAAAGGTCGGTTCCCGAAAACCATCAATGATCAAGGATCAATGGCAATCAAAAATACCCGGACATCTTGAAGAGGAAACGGTAAACCCCAGTAAACCGTCTCGTTTGGGGGTCACCAATATTAATATCCATCGGCAGGCCCAAGAAACTGCTTCTTGCAAGATCCCTTCGCAGCTGAGTGCCCCCAGCGCCAGCAATGAGAGGAGTATCTGCGGCAAGATCTCTATCCTGGAGGTGGATGCATCTCAATTGCTCGGTTGCTGAAAGATAAAATCTCGGGAGAGAGAAGGGCCTAAGGGGTTTTCCTAAATTTTTCGGGGGGGTCCTGCAAATTAACTCCCTCAAAACCTCAAAGATTTCAAACATCAAAATCGACCATCTTTGGGTGGCACTATACAATTGGCAACTGGAAGTGCCTCAAGACTTTCTAGAACCCAACCAAGATCAGAACAAAGTTTTTCAATACGATCCCCTGTTCTAATAAACTCCCTCAAAAGCCGTCCCAAAATGATGATCTTCAAGACCAAAACAGAATTTGCTTTGGTATACCATCTATCATCATTTACCTGTTGTTAAAGGGGTAAACAAACCCCTCTATTAATCAACCAACCAATGGGAATTTGGGACATCTATGATATCAGGGGGTGGGGTCAGTGTACCTCAAATCGTCCCCGCGGTCATTTTTTGGCCACAGCGAAGCTGTCTCAAAGTGGTGCAGGGAATTCATTGAACGAATACGTGAAGAAAGAAGGACCATTCTTGGGCACTTTCTGTCATCATAAAAAATCCCCCTCCCAAGGTTGAATCCTATGTCTGAAATGTGTTGGATGGTTTGAGACAGCAAATCCGTGCAGTTTCACTTCTGCTTGATCTTCTCCCAGTACATCTTGCCAAACTTGCCTTCACTCCGCTTACCTGGGACTGCTTCAACCCGCCGATGCAACCCTCTGTTTCGATCCAGCCAAAAGGATAAAGAACAAAGTTCAAACATTGCAGGAAACCCGGACATGTTACATTTACATATTACATTTCAAACACACATATAAACCTATGGGGCGTGGTGAACCCAGTAACTACGAGTACCATCCCAATTTTACCAGAGATGCTCTCAAAAATATACCATCCGCAAATGTTCATAGCAACAGTTTTTCGCAGTCACACATGAAAAAATGTGGTTTCACCATTAATATATGGTTCTTGTAATATAACATATATAACATATTTATATATAGACATTACCATAGACCCTGGTGGTTCCGGTTTTTTTCGGCCCAGCTACCCTTGGTGGTTCCTTTGCCACGGTTGGCATTGGCTCGGATCACGCGCTCGCGCCAGGCCGGGTGCTGGATCTTCATCCAGGCGGGTTCCCGCCAGCCGCGCTGCTTCAGCACCCGGTCGCAGAGTCGTCGCACCTGAGGGATGACGACCCGGGATGACCCGGACGATCCTTAGCAATTTAAGAGAAGGGATAGAATGCTATTCTTCCCTAGAAATTCTCTTAGTCATCCCATAGATATATAGCTTTTTTATCATGGGAAGATACAGGGATGGTTAAAATTCTAAGAGAAGTTGGGGATAGAATGCTATATCTCATCCATTCTGGATCCAATGGATTGACCAATATTATTGTGGGTGACCCGGTGACCCCCCAATTTGACGATTCTGTGTTGGAAATTGGGGAAAGCCCCATGTTCAAAAACCCTAAAAATTTCCATGGATTGTCCAAGAATTCACAGGATATCCCTATCCCCATCATCCAATTATATGTGATTATATAATTCGTTCCATAAAATATTCAATTCCAATGTATTTCATATGCTTAATTCCATAAACGTGTCGCGTTTAAAAGAAAAAAAGTTGGAAAAAATCCACCTCCTGACTCGGATCCTCGTGCAGCAAGCGCACCAGGCTCTTCTTGTGCCTGGCGCGATCAGTAAAATTTGGGTGTCTGAAAATGGTGGTCTAATGGGTATAGAATGGTGATAGAATGGGTATATATGTCATGCCGGGGATATAATGGAATGTATCTCAAGAATGGAACACACCTGAAAATGCTGCGTTTAACCCATCAAATGGCCATTTGGGAACATGATGATTAACAAATAGAGTTCGGGGTACTCTATTTTCAGACAAACCAATTTTCACACAGTCCTGGGAGTGTCAGGTGAACATTGGCGCAGAGTGGTCTAGCCAGTGAAAAATCATGGCACGCTGGCCTCAGTGTGCTATATGAAACTCGCATAGAATTCTTATTCCTATGCAGACATAGTGGCAAGATATACTAGACATTTGGAATCGATGTCTGCCAGCGTGGTATGCATGTTATATATATATATATATTTATATTTATATATATATATATATGTATTTATAAATATATATATATATATTTATCTCCTCATGTACAGCACACACATGTATCTATACCTATGCACCGGAGTCACCTGGGCACTTCCAGGGTGAGTTGTCCCACCGTCTCCACGGCGACCATCCGCACGTACTCCTGGACCGTGACGGACCGTGACGGACCGTGACGCCAAGGCACCCTCCGGTGTTCACAATGACTGCCATGGAAAATCAGCCATTTTTGTAGAGGTGCCCTGGGCCCCTGGGCCCTCTGGTGATTTAACAGAGCTATGGCATAGATGGCCCATTTATAGTTGATTTATGTTGATTTACCTATGAACGATGGTGATTTTCCATAGCTATGTTAAATTACCAGAGGGTAAATCACCTAAAATGACCTGTAAAATAGGCCAATGTCCATAGCTATGCTCAATTATCTGAAAGTGACCTTGCAGTAACTGCAATGTTAGGACCCAGTACCAAGAGATGGTGATACAGCTGGTCGCTGGTACAGGCTGGGAGAATATCCAAGCCAATACGCAACTGCCAGCAGTTTCTGACAAAAACATGGCGAAGTCCCCGATGATTTAAAGATGGCTCAAATTATTGACCACCCAAAATGCATGGCTATACAACAAATACTATATATATAAATATATACATATGTATACATTATATATTTTGTTCTGTATATATATATATATATATACATACTATATGCTGTTTTTACCACAGCACTCATAGGCGTTGACATGCCTATTCCGTGAAGTATTGGCTGAAAAGAGCCGCGGAGCGAGATTCATGAGGCGTTGAACACCCCTCCTTGTCCAATCGATTCCAGTGACTCTTCATATCCTACTTGAGCACTTCTACCGCTTGCACGGTAGCGGAGCCTGCCTACGGGCGGGCGTGAGACCAGGGACCTACAGCCTCCTATTGCCAGAGCCATAGGAGGAACAACATGGCGGAGAAGCAGAAAAGGATAGAGAAGACGCGAGAAGGAGTTCCCATTTGGGATGGAGATGCCGGAACATATCAGGAGTTTGAAGAGAGCGCTTTGCTGTGGGAGCAATCCATAGCAATGCACAAGCGCTACTTGTGCGGCCCGAGGCTTCTCACAGAGCTGACGGGCACTGCTCGCAGGTTCACTGTGGGCAAGCATCCCGAATGGCTCTCCTTCAATGGAGGCGTGCAGCGGCTTCTGACGTACCTGAGGTCAAACTTGGGCCTTCCACAGATGCCTGAACTGACGGATCATTTGAGCCGTTACTTCCGGCAGTCCAGGCGCAAGAAGGGGGAGACCATGAATGAGTACGTCACTAGGAAGTCAGAACTGTATGCAAGAGCTAGGCAAGGACTTCACAGGGTGATGTCTCACTATGAGAAAAAGAAGCCAGCGTGGGAGAAGAGCTACGGCGGCTATAGCCGTCCGGGGTCCACCGACCCTTGGGCCAACTACAGGAGGACACCCTCCCTGGCTGGCAGTCAGAACCTGAGTGCTGAGGAGATTCAGGATGATCGGGAAGCGCTTGCTCGACCTGATGATCAAGCTGAGGCCACCGAGGATGCCACTGAGGAGCGAAGCTCCACTGGTCCAGGTCCTTCAGGAGACTCCTGGAGTTATCCGGACTGGTGGTCAAATGACTGGTGGAGTACCTCTTGGACACCTTCCGAGAATGCCGACTGGAATGTGGAAGCCCCTGAACTACTACCAGAGTATGTTCAGGGCTGGTACCTCCTGTTTGATTCTGGCCTGGACACCAACGAGCGCAACATGATCGTGGCAGCCCTGAAGGGCGACTTCACTATGACCCGAGTGGCACAGGAGCTACACAGCCAGTGGACTGATGAGGACCTGCGTCGTCGAGATGCAGCTAATCGTCACTCCAGCTGGTGGGTGGATGAGAATGAAGAGGCCGAGTCTGAGGACTATGACACTGCCTGGGTTGCCCAGGCTCACCGCAACTTCAATGACGAGGGCCTCGCACTCCTGGGTGAAGCTGAAGATGTGGCTCAAGAAGCCCTAGCCATGATGGAGCGCGGGCGTCGCACCTTGAAAGAGGCCAGACAGAAACAACATCAGGTGAGGATGTCCCGGAAGTACTACCGCACCAACTTCAAGCCCTCTGGAAGCACTTCGGCTGTAGCTTCTGGCACAGATCAAAAGTGCTTCTGATGTGGTGGTCCTCACAAGACTTCATCATGTCCAAAGGCAATGGCAACAACGACAGCCTCTTCAGCCGAAGAGCAGGCTGCACCTTTCATCTGTTTTGCACAAGACCAGATCACCAAGGACCATGAGATTGTGGAGCCCTATGTCCCGGACGACCACGAGGTGAACTACCTGGATGCTGGGTTCTCCGATGCTTGCCCAGAGGCCTTCTTTGATGTTGCCGACACCAACAGCATAGGGCCTATCTCCACTCAGATGGCCGTCGAACAAGGCAAGGCTGTCGTTGATGGAGGGGCTACAAAGACCCTTGGCAGCGTGGTGGCCCTCGAGAAGATCATTGCCCTCAACAAGTACAAGCATGGGACTTCTCGTTTGGCCGACCTTGACTTGGAGAACAAGCCTACGTTTGGTTTTGGAAATTCATCAAAGAACCAGTGCGTGTCCACAGCCTCACTCGAGGTTCAAGCTGATGGCAAACCTGGACAAGTACAAGTACATGCGTTGGATGCGGGAGCAGGACCTGTGCTGTTCTCCATTGAGTCCTTACGGGCCTTGGGAGCAATCATCGACTTCTCTGAGGACATGGTCGTCTTCCGCAAGATCAACCCATCCAAGATCATCAAGATGGAACGTTCGGCCACTGGCCATCAGCTGCTGCCCATGACTCAGGATTGGTACAGTGATGCTCAGAGCACTGCACAGCCAGTGCCGAGCCTGAATGCTTTCCTGTAGGGACAACTCCTTTCTTTCCGTGCGCCTGAGATGGAAAGGAAGGTCAGTAGCGATGTTTCAGGCACTTTTCACAACCCCTTGAACATGGTTGGTGATCCTAGCATTCATGATGATGTTGGGTGTGTTGTTCATGACCATGTGGTTGTTGATGATGAAAAACTTTCCCAGGGTTTCCATGGACATGTTGGAAAAATCTCAGACAGCAGTCAGTGTACAGAGCCAGAACAACCTCCTCCTGCAGCTCTCCAGCACAAGCTAGACGAGATCCCCAACGAGTCAGTGAGCAAGAGCCATGCCTCGTGCCACCAGAAAGGAATTGGTGGAAGAGCTCCTGATGACCTTTGGCGAAACAGCTCCAAAACAGTGGAGCATCATGGAGATCGAGAGTCGCCTTTTGGAACTCAAGGAAGCCAACGGGATGGTCACTCAGAAAGGGAAGGTACGGCCACCGATGCGCCATGCCATGATCGAACTGAACAAGGCCAGCAAGAAGAAGTCCGACCTTGTGGACTACGTGAACAACAAGCTCATGGTGAAGACCCGCGGCACCGAGACCATTCAGGAGCTGCAGCGCTTGGGCACCAAGAAGATCTACCAGACCACAGCTGCCTCTCCGGAGGACCCTGTGGGGTTCGGGGAACACTGCAGTCTGCAGTACCACGAGCTTCTAGCCCAACACCCACAGTATGCCAGCTGGGTCGTGAAGACCGCCACCGAGGGGGAATGCGACTACCGCCTGGCCCGTCTGGCCAATTGGCTCCAGAGCCCAGAGGCACAGCATCCGATGCCGACCTACAAGCAGACCTCCAGCGGCTACAAGAACACATCGACGCCGGCCAGCGGCTCGAATGGCAAGACCGAGACCATGATGATGCAGATGATGCAGATGATGCACGCCCTCAAGGAGGACGTGGACAATCTGAAAGCCGAGAGGCCTCACAAGAAGGTCGAAGCATCCAGTGTCTCCGAGATGACAGAGTCATCAACAGGTTCTTTTGTGCCGATCCCACAGTAGCTTCAGCTGAGAGTGTAGAAAACTTTAATTTGTCACAGGCGGGAATGCAGGTCGACAGTGAGCTCTGGAGGGGCTCATGGGAAGCCTTACCTGAGCAAAAAGTAAGACACTTGTCCCATTGCAGTGACAGATTGATTTCAAATGCCTTTGAGGCCCTGCTATCACACCAGCGCATAGAGCTGCTGGAAGTGGCATGTTCGGCCGACAGCGTGCTGTCTCGCACCATGCAACAAAAGAAAGGTGACGAGGGTGCGGCCCGACGCTGCTCACTTTTCAATGAGTATGATTTAGGAACCAACCAGGGGATTCACAAAGTCATTCAAGATATTGACCATTATAAACCAAAACATGTTTGGCTTTCTCCGGTTTGTGGACCTTTTTCAGTGATGCAAAACATCAATCAGAGAAGTGAAGCTCAGAAGGAGGCCCTTTCTGAGAAGCGCAAAGCTGCCATGAAACAGTATGTCGGTTGCAGTGTCATATATACGTACTGTATTCAGCATGGTATACATGTCACTTGGGAATGGTCACAATCATGTCAGGCATGGAGGCTTCCAATGATGCAGGAACTGGTGAAGAAACACAATCCATGGTTTGCTGTGGTACGGGGTTGTCGTGTTGGTCTTGTTGATGATGAGAAAAACCCAATTTCGAAAGGCTGGAAACTCATGACCACTCATGCTTTGTTGGCAAAAAGGATGAACATGCCATGTAGCTGTGGGCCTCACCAGAAACATGTGAAGTGCGAGGGTTCCCTTACCAACAAAACTGCTTATTACACCCCCGAATTTGCCCGAAGGGTCTGTGATGCGTTGATTCATGGAGCGGAAGATGAAGACCTAAAAAGGGAGTTTGTGGGAGACCACCAAATTGGGGAAACTTTTGGTAATGGGATCAGTTGCAGTTGTCACCACATTCATGATTCTCAACATGGTTTTGTTTGCGGTTCATGTGTTCATGATGAGCATGAAAGAATCAAGGGAACCAATCATGTGAAGTGTGACAGTAAGGGGAACCACGAAGTTCTGGTTGGGGAAGATAACCAACAAAGGGGTCAGGGTCTGACTATTGAAGAAATAAGAAAACGACTGTACCTCTTACATGCTGCCACTGGCCACGGGCCAACCAGACACCTGGTGCAAGCCCTGCGACGCAGGGGAGTGTCAGAGGATGTGCTCAGGGAAGCCGAACGTTTTGAGTGTTCAGTTTGTAAGGAACGGGGTAGACCGAAGCCACGGCCTTTAGCCACCTTGGAGCCTCACCCCCCAAAATGGGCGTCTGTGTCAGGGGATATTGGGCACTGGGAACACCCACAAACTAAGGAGTCCTATCAATTTTTGATGTTCGTTGATGAGGGATGCCGTTTTCGTGTTGGAAAAATTGTTCTTACGGGGAAAAGAAGTCACCTTACTGCCAATCAGTTTGTTGAAACGTTTGGGGAACATTGGGTTCAGTATTTTGGTTTTCCTAATCAACTCAGGGTTGATCCGGATGGTAGCTTCAGGAGTCATGTGGTTCAAGAATACTGTGATAGGCACCAAATAATGTTGGACATTATTCCGGGTGAAGCTCACTGGAAGGTGGGCATTTGTGAACAGGCTATTCAGGGTACCAAGACTCTCATGAACAAAATAGCTGAAGATGACCCAGAAGTCACCGCAGCAGAAGCTTTGGCTGAAGCCACTAGGACCTTTAATAGCCGAGAACTGATCCGAGGCTATTCGCCCATCCAACATGCCCTTGGCCGTGCGCCTGATGCCACCGGGCGACTTTTCCCTTGCGGCCCCAGTGAATGTCCAGAGCTGCTGGTAGAGAACGCCTCTGGCGAGATGGATCGCCAGCTCCAGCGAATGCAAAGTGCGGAAAAGGCCTTCCTTGAATGGACGGCAAGCCAGAGACTCCAAAAAGCCAAGAACTCAAAACCCAGAGATGTCACCAACTATGAGCCAGGAGACCTAGTGTATGTGCGGAGAAAGCAAGTGAGCGGCCAAGCAGCCATTAAGGGTGGCTCGTTTGTGGGGCCAGCCCGCATCCTGGCGGTGGAGCAACATCGCTCTCCCGACGGGACCCACAAGCAGGGCAGCTCAATTTGGTGCGTCAGAGGGAGAAGACTTCTCAAGTGCTCCCCAGAGCAACTACGTCGAGCCTCCGAGCGGGAGGTCCTCTTAGAAGAACTACATGCCAAACAATACGATGACTGGGACTTTGATAGAGTAGCTCAACAACTTGGAGGGAACGAGTTTCTGGATGTGTCCACCGAAGTACCCTCTTATGCAGAATGGCTACGAGCTCAAGATCCAGTCCAAGAATGGCAACCAATGAGAAGATGTGCAAGAAAACGAGGCCCCATGGTAGATGAGATGAGTGGCATGGGACCGGCTCCTCCAACATCCAGGCCAACAGGGCGATCCAGGAGTCCAACTTCCAGGCCTACGCCTTCTACATCTTCAGGAGCACCCGTGTCACAGAGGCCTCGAATGAGTGCCCAACAAGGCATGGCTGCTGCCCCACCATGGTGGAACCAGTCAAGTATCCAGGAAGTGTTTGCAGTCACCGAGTGCACCTTCTGGATGGATGAGACCGCGGCCGTGGCCGTGGAGGTTCCCATGCCAGACACACGTGCTGGATCTGAACGAGCTCTTCGAGATCTCCCTTCTTACTTTGCCAGTAGCTTGAAGAAACGGTCAGCAGTTGAAGTCTGTGAGCGTCACCTATCTGAGGAAGAGCGACAACAGTTCCGATCTGCAAAGGCCGTGGAAGTGAGTAACTTCATAGCTGCCAAGGCTTTTGAAGCCCTTCCAGAGAAACTTCGCCCAGCACGCGAACAAGCAGTGAAGATGCGTTGGATTCTGACATGGAAGCAGAAGGAGGATGGCAGCCGAAAGGCGAAAGCCAGAGCCGTTCTTTTAGGATACCAAGATCCCTGCTATGAACAGAGAGCAACGACTTCTCCAACCACGACTCGCCAGACCAGGCAACTGCAGATGCAATTAGCCGCTTCATATCGCCACAAGATGCGAAAAGGTGATGTGACAGGTGCTTTCCTGCAAAGCAGGCCATACCCTGATGACCTTTTTTGTATACCATGCCCAGAGATCTGTGAAAAGATGGGACTCCCAGCAGAGTCAATCACCAAAGTGAAGAAAGCCTGCTATGGCTTAGTTGATGCGCCACTGGAATGGTATCGTTCCATTTCAGATTTCTTTGCAAAACTCGGATTGCAAAAATGCTGGAGTGACGCATGCTGCTGGGTTTATGTGGTTGATGGGGTTACCAAAGGGATTATTTCTGGTCATGTTGATGATTTCCTTTTTAGTGGGGATGAAATGCATGAGGGTTGGTGTACTGTTCTCAAGAGTATCCAAACGGAATATAAATGGGGAGATTGGGAAGAAAAAAGGTTTACCCAATGCGGAGTTCAAGTGGAACAACATGAAGATTTTTCTTTTTCGTTGTCACAATCGAAGTATGTTGAAGACTTGAAATATATTAACCTGAGAGCCTTTAGAAAGAAAGACCGAAATGCACCCACTGAGGAGTCTGAGAAAACACAGCTTCGGGCCTTGCTGGGAGGGGTCTCAAGGCACGCACAACAAGTTGCGCCCCACTTCAGTGCTGAAGTCGGCTTGCTGTTGTCAGAGGTGAACAAGAGTACTATAGAGACCATTTACAAGGCTAACAGGTTACTTGATAAGGTCAAAGATATGAAAGAACACTGCATGAAGGTACATGCCATAGAACCACACATGTTGTCACTGTTTGCATGGGTAGATGCCGCCTCTCAGAACCGCGTAGATGGCTCAAGCACACAAGGCATTATAGTTGGAATTTCATCTCACCGTCTACGTCATGGCAGTTGTGAGCCAGTCACCTTTGTCGCCTGGCATTCGCAGAAGATTGGCAGGATCTGCCGCAGCCCCGGAGCAGCAGAAGCAGCAGCAGCAAACAACGGAGAAGATCTCCTCTTTTTTGCGAGATTCCAACTGGCAGAAATGATGGGAGCTCAAGTCAATGTGAGAGACATCAACAGTGTCGTCAACCAGATCAGTGGATGCCTGGTTACTGACTCCAGGAATGTGTACGACAAGTTAGAGACCGAGGTCTTGTCCGTGAAGGGCGCTGAGAAGAGAACAGACCTGGAGTTACTCTCCTTGAAATCTGCCCAGATTCGCAATGCTGTGGAGATTAGATGGGTTCATAGTGAAGCTCAGCTATCAAACGGGTTGACCAAGAGCAACGAGCACAAGCAACTGCACCTGTTCTGCCGCATGGGCCACAAGTGGCGCATAGTCGAAGATGAAGAAAGAGCGTCAGCTCGGAAAAGGAAACTGCTAGGCCTGGAGCCTCTTGAAAACAGAAAGAGTCAAGGGCCAGAAATCGAGCCGGAGACACCATGGAAACCCACGAAATGATTTTCGTCTTGTTTGGTTTTTCTTTGTCTTGGTTTTGGTTTTGGAGAAAATGTTCAAGGGGTAGCATCACCATCTCACAAGGAGAAAGAAGATGCGGGGGGCATGCTGTTTTTACCACAGCACTCATAGGCGTTGACATGCCTATTCCGTGAAGTATTGGCTGAAAAGAGCCGCGGAGCGAGATTCATGAGGCGTTGAACACCCCTCCTTGTCCAATCGATTCCAGTGACTCTTCATATCCTACTTGAGCACTTCTACCGCTTGCATATAATATATAATATAATATATATATA